>LPNX010297016.1:186522-203467 GCA_001517045.1 Pseudotsuga menziesii | reverse complement strand
TAAGGTGCCACCTAATTAAGCTAGTGGGTGAATAATTAATCAAATAATGATTAATTATTTTATCCTAAGTTGTGAGTGGGTTTAATATATTCCCACAAGATCTTGCACATAATGAACTTAGCTACACTTGGTAGGATTTCGGGGCAATATATTTATTCCTTTAAATGATTAATTGATCAAAATCGATTAATAGCTACCTTGTCATCTTACTTCCTTATTTTCTAAAATGGTGTAAGGTCATTTTTTACTTATTTTTCATGACATGATGGGACCCCTAAATAGAGTGAAAACATATCCTTATGAGTCACTTTACAATTTTGTTCATTTCTAAATAGCAAACAAAAAGGTACAGAACTTTAATTTCCTATTCGACTCTCACCAGTTCCTTACCAAAATATATCAGTTCATTAGCGACTAGTCCAACTAGGAATGTAAGCCCTAAAGGTTTCTTCTCAAATAAATTTATTTCTCTTGTGAGCGTTTATGCAAACTTCCATACCTTTACCAAAATTTGTGTGCAACTCAAAAGGAGAGGATACACTTATCTTAGTCGTGGATAAAACATCTTCAAAAACAAACAGAATTCCAACATAGCTATGTACTTACCTCGTTGGGCCTCACATTGAAGTGGAGAAGTTGTTTCTGCATATCTACAAGGTCAACCAATATTTATAATTAATTGAAGTTGTTACACCTGATGGTACTTGTGCTGCAGATCAACGTGAGTTTGTTGATTCGAGTTATCTCAAGCAAAACTTAATCATCAATTTACGAAAACAAAATAGGTAGAATCATTTTTGGTCCCAGATAAGCCCGAGTGTTTTGACCTTGGCTCTAATACCATATGTGACTCATCCAAAACTGGTTAGAAATTTTTCCTTTATTAATTATCCTTTAAATTAATGATACCACTACTCTTGGGTACTTGGGTAATGAAGATAAAGCACATTGAAATATAAATCATCCTTTCCACCTGTAATAATAATATCAGTCATTCCATTTATTGCTAAGATCCATATTTTGTAATAATTATCAAAGAGCCCTTTAATAATAACTCTAGCTTTTCACCTTATTTAGCCTATCTATCATCAAACAATCTTCCTCCTTAGATTCAATTATTCAAAGAAGACCTTCTCACCATTAGGATATAAACACAATATACCGATAAGATGACCTCATCAAGGACACACACAAAAATGTAACATCCCCAAATGAACTCGGATAGAATCCTAGAAGGAAGGCAAGTAACTTTATACTTTTATCGAGGAGATTTAGTTATACCTAAATAGTTCATTTTTTGTTTGTTATCCATAAGCAATTTGATGGAAAAACAATATAACATACATCTTCTTGTTTCTTTATTTTTCCCATGAGATCCTTATGCCATATTGCAATCCTCCCAAACCAACTTAAGTCATAAGGACAAATCATAATACAAACAAGAAAACCAGGAGGTTATTTTCACTACATCCCCATGCCACTTACTTTATAATCAGGTTATATAGGAAACAAATACTAGTGCATATTTATAATTAGTTTGAGTTCATTTATTTTTACCTTGAGTCCATGTCTTGCAGAATGCATCAACTATTGTCCTGCAAGTACTTCAATAAATCTATGCACACGACAATTTGGAGATTCTTGCAATTTACATTTTAGACCCTAAACATGAACAACACAGGTATGACTAGTATAATTATCTAGGTTACAATCACACTATACATCATTCATAACAACAACCTTAGGAAATCCATATTGACCATCTTGTAGCACTCAACTCAGTGGATCAAAATAAAAACTATCCTTTCCATAGTCGGATATGTATAAGTTGTATGATATCAGCCATACTTTCAGCATATGGAAACTAAATATCGTTTCCCTTGCAACAATTTCCATGCATTCACCAACTCTTGGCTTTAACTAGGTAAGCTTCTCAAAAACATCATTCTGAAATGTTAACACTAATCAAGGAAAACATGTTAGCCACAAGACTTGTTATTAATAATCATCATCCTGAAATATTAACATCATTTAAAAGAAAACATATCAGCCACAAATATCCAAGTAATGCAACTAGTAACTTCTACAGCTAGTACTTAAATCTAAAATTAGATATTAGATGATCGATTTGACTCAAAGCTTCACTTCAACTTTCCACCCAACCAACTGAATCTATCTCTATCTAGCGTGCGTTCTTCCGCCTAGAGTCACCCCTGAGCTTGGCGATGAACCCACTAGGGTAAGGAATTCCCCCAAAACAAGATCACAGGTTTGGGCACTCAATAAGAGATATATTGTTAGCTAGTACTTAACATATGATGAGATAGTGTTTATATAGTAATTAGTGGTATTTAAAAGCATTAGCTGTCCAACTCCTCCCCTTGAACTCGGTTTGAACATGCCCACGCAATCATTCACATGCATCAACTCTGCCACAATTCATTCATATGTATCATTCAGATGTATGAAATCTGAATCGCAATGTACCGAACTGCGTGCAATCATTCAGATGCATCAGTTCTACTTAGTATCATTTGGATATCCTTAAACAAATCACATAATCTAATCACGCAAAGCATAAAACCCTTTACAGTCATTTAGACACATATAAATAAAAGAATTGAAAGGGCGGGTCATACAAGAATGAGGGGAGGCATTAATGCCGATCATCCAGCAATTGAGGAGTCCTATATCTTTCAAAACCACTCCAATAAAACTACGATGCATAAGAAGAACAAAAATAAAAATCATGCTTAAGCCATGGTAAACTATGTATTTGCGGCACTCATCTAAATGGTTTCCAACTCTGTGAGCTTCTGGCAATTTATAGACATTCGTCCATGGCCGCAATGGATAATATATAGTGGAGAGTATAAATCACTTTTAAAAGAGGTCGTTCTGGATTTCGTTAAGGCATTTCAATGAGGCAATTTCACTGCTATTTGGTAGCACGACAGGAAAATATAAGATGTGTACAGAGGCTACCGTGGGAACTACCAATAGTCAATTGACCCCTAGTGAAATACAATGGTGGATCACATGAATTGAAAATTATGGAATTGCAGAGTGCATTCATTGAGCACACAGGGACAACTAGTGCACTGCATGCATGTATAGTTACCTAGGTTAAAATTTCTCCCTCAATAGTACAGTCAACGTGTAGGGGGGGTAATGTGTAAAGCATGGGCCATCGCTATCACACCAGACCGCATAGGGTAGTGTAACTAGTGCTCCTTTGACATTACCATGTTCTGTAGAGGTAAGGTATAAATCAACAGGTAGGGATGAACATCGTTATCCCAAATTCCCACACAAAAACGTCCACATCCAAGTGGATTTTAAATCTGGGATATGATCTATAAACCCCAGCGAGAAAGGGAACTGACACAATAAACTCAATTTATATACAGTCTAAAGCAACAACCGAGATCGCCAGGAAGCATCCAAATGGATCCTAGGGCATCTCATAAACACGGATCTTGTTTTTTTAAAAGAAACAAAATACAAAGTCTAAGACTATAGGTATTTCGGCTTGCAAAACAAAGATTGCTGATTTCTACAACATCAGCCAACCAGGAAATAGACTACAGCAAACGAAAACTTTCCATTTCCAAAAATAAAGAATGCATACAAAGAAAAAAACAGAACATACCATGCTCCAGAAAGAAAACACAGTATAGAGAATAGTTGCCACGGAATGTTCTCACCGAGCAATAGTTGGCGGATCGTGCCCCTTCCCAAAATTAATTTGCCTTCTTTCGCCCATGATCCATTGTAAGTTGTTCGACCTCCAACAGTCTGCCCTTTCATGTGCATATTTACTCCTTTAAATAACCCGTAGCGTTTCAGGTCTTTTCTCTCCCAGTGCATGTGGGATTAGCATACTTTTAATTTTTTTGTTCAAAATAGGTATCTCTTAGTCTTTAATACAAGGCATTATTCCAACCTTTAATTTTTTTAACCTTCCCCCTTTTCCTCTATACCAAGGTATTGGGTTTTTAATAAGGGTAAATATAAAGGAGTTGCACCCTTTTTTTCTTTTAACTTTTCCAGTATAATTATATTACCCCCTTTAAATCTCGATCTCAATTTCTTGGCATTAGTGGGACATTGATGCTCTCACATGACACCAATGCACTAACGAAATATTTTCCTTTCTTTTAAAATAATGCCTAATAATGTAAAACTTACAAAAGGAATACTATGATACTATGCCTCTTTATTTAAAATTGGTTGTGCATCATCTATTAAATGTTTCCCTTATAAATGTGTCATATGGTGTTTTTTTTTATATATAGGAGGTCATAAATGTCGCATGAGACAAAAGCATTTAAAATTTCTTGTATTCCCATTATGTGGTGTAAGAGAGGAAATCAAAGTTCCCTTTTAAGATTAACACATGTCTTGTAACATTATACTAACATTTTAATTATGCATAAGATATTGGAACTATATTCGAGGTAACATAAGAGGTATTCATCGAAGTCTTATGCCTTCTAATACTTTTCTTCTTTCTGTTTTCATTTGAGGANCATACATACATACATACATACATACATACATACATACATACATACATACATACATACATACATACATATATATATATATATATATATATATATATATATCTTAATGGAGTTGTCTACATACAGGAAGGATCCTCTTTCCCTATCCTTAGGCACATAATATTAATAACAATCTCCTTAGCATAGTGGAATCGTATAAAATAACTGAGTTAACTACTATACTCCAACAATTTGCATGCCCCCTCATTTCCTCAATAAGTAAAGCATTCTTTCTCAATTGATTCCAACTTATGCACAACAGCTGTCGTGTTAGTGAGTAATCACAACTCACTATTTCCTTAGCACTCACAAGAAATCTGATGACCTATAGTGATCATTGATTGAGTCGCTAGGTTCTATCCATGACTGTCCCTTCCCCCTAGTGAATTCGTCACCAATTGTCGTTTTTAGTGCTTTGAAGCTTTCATTCTTTACCCCTATCAATTATATCTGCAACTTGACAGAGTTTTAAAGTAGGTACTTATAGCAATGTTTACTTACACTGTGATTTTTGGGTCGAGGTGTCTCAGAATGTTACATCCTCTCCCCCTTGAATTAACATCGTCCTGAGTGTTACCTTTTCTTCAGCCTCATCTCCATTCCTTCTTCAGGTTCTTAATGCTTGATTCTATATTTCTCAATCCCTTTTGACAGGTGGGATTAGGTCACCAAACCTACATTTTAAGCATATATATGTATGTCTACTAACATCGACATTGATAACAATGTATAACTCAGGAATTCAACACTATACAATTTTCATAACATGTCAGTTCTATTGCCAATAAATAAACATATAGGTACCAGTTTACCTATAATGCACATACCTTTTCCTGGCATTATTCTTTTCTCTGGATGTCCTCCATCCCAGCAATCCAAGTGCTAATAGTACTCCAAGTACCGATACAAGCCACCCAACACAAGGACGCTACCCTTCCTTAGGCGTATCTCCTTCTTGTGCTATTCAGGGGGCTTCATCATTATTTCTTTCTCTGGATGTCCTCCATCACAGCACATCAAGTGCCAAAAGTACTCCAAGTAACAATTCAAGCCACCCAAGACAAGGACAATACCCTTCCTTAGGCGTATCTCCTTTTTGTGCTCTTCAGGTTGCTTCACCAAGTTGAAGCACTCTGTTCTCACACACCCCCATAGCGCCTAGAGGTTATTCTCTTCACAGATTCCCCCACTCTTGTGGCAGTCCTCTCAATGTCTGTGGAACAAGTGTTAACCAAAATGTCTTACATCTAGGCGTACCCATAATGCATAGTGGTCCCTCGTGGTGACAAGTTTTTTACACGGGATGTTTTCTCATATCTTCTTAAATCATTACAGTCCTGGAGCTTTAGCCTTCCTCATGGCCACAATTTTCCATGCCTGCAATTACACCATCGGTGGTCAGCTCATCATATCATTGATTCAAATAACATCAAACTTTTTAACATAAGTCATGTCTGACTTCATTCCTCATTCATCAGATAAGAGTATTTATACTCATGCACTCTTTTTACCACTAAGGCATTCTATTGATTTCTTAAGCAGAACGCATTCTACTACTCACCTCAGCTGCACTGTAGCCCAGGTTCATAAGTAAATCTACTTTCATGTCTTTGAAAGATTTGTTGTCGTACCTTGCGAGTACGTATGAAAGATCAATAGTCTCTATGTTGCACAGCCTTATTCCCTAGGCTTCACTTGCATGCCTGATATTACATTGCATCTAACCACAACCTTTTTCATTCAGTTTCTGCATTCGCTTAGCACTCATTTAGTAGTTAAGGAAATCCAATTGGAGCTTCTTATAAGCAACCCATGTTCTACTTTATAACAGTTCACAAGATAGTATCTTATATCATTATTCACCTCAATTTCCAAAGCAAAACGATAGCAATTCTACGATAAACTTTACCTCATGTTTATGTCCATTTAGGAAACAAGGTCATATGCTATTGCTGTGCACACCTATACGGGGAGCATCAAGGGTCTGTTCCCGTTGTTTCTTTATGGACCCAAAACTTGAGAACTGGTAGTTCCTATGAATCTATTATCCCCAACCAGAAACAATTGTTCTTAGTCAACAACAATTTGTTCATAAAGGTGTTAGCATTTATGCAATTGTGCCTTACTACTCACATTCATTTGGTATATTTCTGTATACCCGCATAATCCTAACAATATGTGCTTTTAATATAGTCATCTTTTCAGCGTCACTTATTTTCTCACTTAGATCTTGCACATAATGAACTTAGCTACAATTGCTAGGATTTTGGGGTAATATATTTATTCCTTTAAATGATTAATTCATCAAAATCCATTAATAGCTACTTTGTCATCTTACTTCCTTATTTTCTAAAATGGTGTAAGGTCAGTTTTTACTTATTTTTCATGACGTGATGGCACCTCTAAATAGAGTGAAAACATATCCTTATGAGTCAGTTTACAATTTTATTCATTGCTAAATAGCAAACAAAAAGGTACATTACTTTAAATTCCTATTCAACTCTCACTAGTTCCTTACCAAAATATATCAGTTCATTAGTGGCTAGTCCAACTAGGAATGTAAGCCCTAAAGGTTTCTTCTCAAATAAATGTATTTGTCTTGTGTGCATTTATGTAGACTTCCATACCTTTACCAAAAATTTTGTGCAACTCAAAAGGAGAGGATACACTTATCTTAGTCGTGGATAAAACATCTTCAAAAACAAACAAAATGCCAACATAGCTATGTACTTACCTCGTTCAGCCTCCCATTGAAGTGGAGAAGTTGTTTCTCCATATCTACAAGGTCAACCAATATATATAATTACTTGAAGTTGCTACACCTTACGGTACTTGTGCTGTAGATCAACGCGAGTTTGTTGATTCTTGTTATCTCAAGAAAAACTTGATCGTCAATTTACAACAAAAAAAATAGGTAGAATCATTTTTTAGCCCAGATAGGCCCAAGTGTTTCGACCTTGGCTCTGATACCATATGTGACACATCCAAAACTGGTAAGAATTTTTTCCTTTATTAGTTATCCTTTAAATTAATGATACCACTACTCTTGGCTACTTGGGTAATGAAGATAAAGCATGTTGAAATATAAATCAGCCTTTCCACCTTTAATAATAATATCAGTCATTTCATTTATTCCTAAGATCCATATTTTGTAATAATTATCAAAAAATCCCTTTCATAATAACTCTAGCTTTTCACCTTATTTATCCTACCTATCATCAAACAATCTTCCTCCTTAGATTCAATTATTCAAAGAATACCTTCTCACCATGAGAACATAAACATAATATACTGATAAGATGACCTCATCAAGGACACACACAAAAATGTAACATCCCCAAATGAACTGGGATAGAATCCTAGAAGGAAGGAAAGTAACTTTATACTTTTATCGAGGAGATTTAGTTATACCTAAATAGTTCATTTTCTTTTTGTTATCCATAAGCAATTTGATGGGAAAACAATATAATATACGTCTTCTTGTTTCTTTATTTTTCCCATGAGATCCTTATGCCATATTGCAATCCTCCTAAACCAACTTAAGTCGTAAGGACAAATCATAATACAAACAAGAAAACCAAGAGGTTATTTTCAGTACATCCCCATGCCACTTACTTTATAATCAAGATATATAGGAAACAAATACTAGTTCATATTTATAATTACCTTCATTTCATTTATTTTTACCTTGAGGTCCTGTCTTGCAAAATGGATCAACTATTGTCCTAGAAGTACTTCAATAAATCTATGCACACGGCAATTGGGAGATTCTTGCAATTTACATTTTAGACCCTAAACATGAACAACATAGGTATGACTAGTATAATTATCCAGGTTACAATCACGCTATACATCATTCATAACAACAACTTTAGGAAATCCATATTGACCATCCTGTAGCACTCAACTCGGTGGATCAAAATAAAAACTATCCTTTCCATAGTCGGATATGTATAAGTTGTATGATATCAGCCATACTTTTAGCATAAGAAAACTATCTATCATTTCCCTTGCAACAATTTCCCTGCATTCACCATCGCTTGGCTTTAACAAGGTAAGCTTCTCAAAAACATCATTCTGAAATGTTAATAGTAATCAAGGAAAACATGTTAGCCACAAGACTTTTTATTAATAATCATCATCCTGAAATATTAGCATCAATTAAAAGAAAACATATCAGCCACAAATATTCAAGTAATGCAACTAGTAACTACTACAGCTAGTACTTAAATATAAAATTAAAAATTAGATTACTGATCTGACTCAAACCTTCACTTTGAATTTCCACCCAACCAACTGACTCTATCTCTATCTGGCATGCATTCTTCCACCTAGAGTCACCCCCAAGATTGGCGACGAACCCACTAGGGTTAGGAATTCCCCCAAAACAAGATCATAGGTTTGGCCACTGAATAAGAGATATATTGTTAGCTTGTACTTAACATATGAGGAGATAGTGTTTATATAGTAATTACTAGTATTTAAAAGGTTCAGTTGTCCAACTCCTCCCCTTGAACTCGGTTCAAACATGCCCACGCAATCATCCACATGCATCGACTCTGCTACAATTCATTCATATGTATCATTCATATGTATGAGATCCGAATCATAATGTTCCGAACTACTTGCAATCATTCATATGCATCAGTTCTGCTTACTATCATTTGGATATACTTAAACAAGTCACATAATCTAATCATGCAAAGCATAAAACCGTTTACAATCATTTAGACACATATAAATAAAAGAATTGAAAGGGCAGGTCATATGAGAACGAGGGGAGGCATTAATGCCGACCATCCAACAATTGAGGAGTCCTATATCTTTCAGAACCATTCCAATAAAACTACGACGCATAAGAAGAACAAAAATAAAAATCATGCTTAAGCCATGGTAAACTATGTATTTGCAGCACTCATCTAAAGGGTTGCCAACTCTGTGAGCTTCTCGCAATTTACAGACATTCGTCCATGGCCATGACGGATAATATAGAGTGGAGAGTATAAATCACTTTTAAAAGAGGTAGTTCTGGATTTCGTTGAGGCATTTCAAGGAGGCGATTTCACTGCTCTTTGGTACCACGACAGGAAAATATAAGATGTGTATAGAGGCTACCATGGGAACTATCAACAGTCAATCGACCCCTAGTGAAATCCAACGGTGGATCGCATGAATCGAAAATTCTGGAATTGGAGAGTGTATTCATTGAGCACATAGGGAAGAGTAGGCACTACGTGCATGTATAGTTACCCAGATTAAAATTTCTCCCTCAATAGTACAGTCAGCATGCAGGGGGGGTAATGTGTAAAGAGTGGGCCATCGGTATCACACCAGAGCGTAGAGGGTAGTATAACTAGCGCGCCTTCGGCATTACCATGGTCTGTAGAGGTAAGGTATAAATCAACACATAGGGATGAACATCGTTATCCCAAATGCCCACACAAAAACGTCGGCATCCAAGTGGCTTTTAGATATGGGATTCGATCTATAAACCCCAACAAGAAATGGCACTGATACAATAAACTTAGTTTATCTACGGTCTGAAGCAACAACCGAGATCGCCAGGATCTTGATTTTTTAAAAGAAAAAACACGGATCTTGATTTTTTAAAAGAAAAAAAGTACAAAGTCTAAGACTATAGGTATTTCGGCTTGCAAAACAGAGATCGCTGATTTCTACAACATCAACCATCCAGGAACTAGATTGCAGCAAATGAAAACTCTCCATTTCCAAAAATAAAGAACGCATACAAAGCAAAAAAAATAGAACATACCATGCTCCAGAAGGAAAACGCAAGATAGAGAATAGCTACCGTGGACTGTTCTTGTCGAGCAATAGCTGGAAGATCACGCCCCTTCCCAAAATGAATTTGGATTCTTTCACCCATGATCCCTTGTAAATTCTTCGATCTCCAAGAGTCTGCCCTTTCACGTGCATCTTTACTCCTTTAAATAACCTGTAGCGTTCTGGGTCTTTTCTCTCCCAGTGCATGTGGGATTAGCATACTTTTAATTCTTTTGTTCAAAATAGGTATCTCTTAGTCTTTAATACAAGGCATTATTCCAACCTTTAATTGTTTTAACCTTCCCCCTTTTCCTCTATACCAAGGTATTGGGTTTTTAATAAGGGTTAATATAAAGAATTTGCACCTTTTTTTTCTTTTAACTTTTCCAGTATAATTATACTACCCCCTTTAAATCACGATCTCGATTTCTTGGGCATTAGTGGGACATTGATGCGCTCACATGACACCAATGCACTAACGAAATATTTTCCTTTCTTTTAAAATAATGCCTAATAATGTAAAACTTACAAAAGGCATACTATGATACTATGCCTCTTTATTTAAAATTTGTTGTGCATCATCTATTAAATGTTTCCCTTATAAATGTGTCATGCGGTGCTATCTTTTTTGATAGGAGGTCATAAATGTCGCATGAGACAAAAGCATTTCAAATCTCTTGTATCACCATTATGTGGTGTAAGAGAGGAAATCAAAGTTCCCTTTTAAGATTAACACATGTCTTGTAACATTATACTAACATTTTTATTATGCAGAAGATATTGGAACTATATCCAAGGTAACATAAGAGGTATTCATCGAAGTCTTATTCCTTCTAATACTTTTCTTCTTTCTCTTTTCATTCGAGGAATACACCACACACACACACACACACATATATATATATATATATATCTTAATGGAGTTGTCTACTTACAGGAAAGATCCTCTTTCCCTATCCTTAGGTAGATAATATTAATAACAATCTGCTTAGCACAGTGGAATCGTATAAAATAACCGAGTTAACTACTGTACTCCAACAATTTGCATGCCCCCTTGTTTCCTCAATAAGTAAAGCATTGTTTCTCAATTGATTCCAACTTATGCACAACGACTGTCGTGTTAGTGAGTAATCACAACTCACTATTTCCTTAGCACTCACAAGAAATATGACGACCCATAGTGATCATTGATTGAGTCGCTAGGTTCTATCCATGAGTGCCCCTTCCCCCTAGTGAATTCGTCACACAATCTTCTTAGCATAGTGGAATCATATAAAATAACCGAGTTAACTACTGTACTCCAACAGTTTGCATGCCCCCTCGTTTCCTCAATAAGTAAAGCATTGTTTCTCAATTGATTCCAACTTATGCACAACGGCTGTTGTGTTAGTGAGTAATCACAACTCACTATTTCCTTAGCACTCACAAGAAATATGATGACCCATAGTGATCATTGATCAAGTCGCTAGGTTCTATCCATGACTGCCCCTTCCCCCTAGTGAATTCGTCGCCAATTGTCGTTTTTAGTCGTTTGAAGCTTTCAGTCTTTACCCCTATCAATTATATTCACAACTTGACAGAGTTTTAAATTAGGTACTTACAGCGATGTTTACTTACACTATGAGTTTTGGGTCGAGGTGGCTCGGGATGTTACACTTGGGTAAGCCTTTTCACATAGTGTAAAGCACACACACAAGGAGGTTGCCATTGAAGCCTAAAGAGAGAGTCTCGTGTATTTTTCTTTTTTCCTTTTTTTATCTCTTGGGTAAGGCTTTTCACAAAGTGGAAAGTGTGCACACACACATAGATTGTGATATAGACAAGAATATCGATGAAAGCTCACAAGAATATCCATGAAAGCTTATGGAAAACATTTGATGGAGATGATTATGATGTATGGGCAGTCAAAGTAAGTAATTTATTAAAATTACAAGATTTGTGGTATTTCATAGTTGAATAAGATCATACAGATCCATATTCATTTAAAGCTTTGAATGTGTTCCAAAAAGAAAGAAGCCAAGTTGTTGCCTTATGTCCCATACAAGACTTTATAGAGTATTCACTATTTCATTATATTGTAGAAGTTGATAATCCAAAAAGACCATGGAATATACTGAAATAAGTATTTAGTGAAGAGCAAGATGACTTTACAAGTCAAGAAAAGCACAAGGAATCCCGAAGAGTCAAGAAGATTATGTTTATGCAATAGCAGTAGTAAGTGATGTGAGTGATAGTCTCTCTCATAGAAGGTGCAACCGTTGTTGAGAATGAGCAACAACAAGCAACACAAAAGAAAGAACAACTTGGAGTCCACCCAAAAACCAGAAAACTATAAGTTTGAGGGAGATCTATGAGAAAACTTCTGCTAGTGATGAGTATCTACAGTATGCTTTGTTTTCTTCTCAACTCACAATTTTGGAAGAAGCAATGAAGGATGAACACTGTGTACAAGCAAATGAAGAAGTCAATAATGAAGTAGCTTCCATTGATGAGGAACACCAAGATATGAATGCTTCCAAGAAGAAATGAAATAAATTCATCTTTTTTTTATTGTGGAGGTAAATATGACAACCATAAAAATCATGTTGAAACAGAAGAAGAATTGCACTACGTTCCGCAAGCCAAAGAAGAACAACTACTTAGCTCATTATCGTGAAGACAAAGAAGAAGAAGTCCAAGTACACTTCAAGGAAAAAAGTAAAGCTGAAGTTTTTTAATTGAAAGGTAAGCCTACCTAAAACATAGACCAGCAAGCATCTTTTGGCATAAACAGTGTTGAAGATGAACTACCAGTTGAGATTAAGGAGGTGTGTTTAAATATGTAATTAAACATAGTATTCTGTCATTTATGGTATTCTCTCATAGTATCATAGTATTGTTGATGTATTTCCTATTAACGTTCAGTCTAATAAGGAGAAGGGGTTTAATCAGTCAATTAGAAGGGGATCAATAAGTCCATAATGATTCTGTAGTATCAGAGTTTCCGTCTGGGTTTTAAGCAGGAGGCTGCAGTCTCTTGAGTCGTGTAGTATCGGAGTTTACGTCTGTGTGCAAGTTAAAATAATTCTGCGGGCCTGGTCGCCCGTCTCCATTAGTCCATATGAAATTATTTAAAATCAAAGCTTACATGGGTAGCCGCAGCAGTTTGAGAGCAAAAATCAAAGATGTAGAAAACCCTTATCTTGTTCAATCGAAAATTGCCAACATAGTACAATATTTCTTGTTCAGACTATCTATTAAGAAAGTGATCACTCACATATCAAACGGATCTGTCCCTACCACTGTGAATATCCAGAGCCGTGTTGGTCGATTCGGTTATAGTAGGTCATGAAAATCCGAATTTACAGACGATATATATTTTTCATTACACACTAGCTTTGAACACTGATAATTAAAATATTCCATAGCACAGAAAATAATAAACCCTACTGTCTGATGAGTTGATTAATAATAATCCAGAGATGTTAAAATGGACACATAACTTACATTTCTCCATATATCGGAATTGCATATTAGCACCCGCGAACGCGATGGCACTCGCATAGGGTCTCGATTTCAACTTCCCTTCTGTGGAAGCTCCGGTGACAACTGCAAGCTGAACACTTCAGGGCCCCATCTGTTCCCTCATTTCCGCTCGCCATAAATTCTGCGCAACCGTCGATCGCGTAGCCCCCAAATCTAGCAGCATGATTCTTTCGGCACTCTCCGTAGCGCACACTCTTCCTTGATGCAATTTCTCCTTCTCTAGTGGTTGGTGCTGCGGCCACTTCGATCTGCTGCACTATTTCGGACGGCAGCATTTCCTCTACAGAAATTAATGATTGAGGTTGAATCTGTACGGATCTTGTGCCAGGGACCTCTGACCGCATATATTGTAAGAACGCAGACATCAGTTCATCTGCTTCAAGGTCATTCAGTTCTATATATCTTAGCAATCCCATAGATTTGTTCACAGAGTGAGAGCAGCTAAAAGTGACTGGCATAGAACGCTGTACCTACCGATTTTCCTTATTCAATTACACCGATGAACCCAAACTTATATCTAACAATGCTGGGTTTTGGTCTTAATCCTTCTCCGTGCTTTGCCTAAATCCTTACCAAAAGTGATCATCCACAGTTTTTCTATATGTGTGAACTGAAACGAAGCCAAATCGCTCCACGAAATCGTTATTAATAGTCTAGCTCATGTAATTCTTGCATTAACCCAATACAAATTGTACCACAAAGACGCTATTATTACAGCAATCTGCAGTAACCGAGAGCCGACGAACACCTGATCTGGAACTAATCTTTACCAAAACCTAATCAATCTTGACCAAAACATAAACATCTCAAATCAACGGAACCTAAACATCTCTACGGACCGTTATAATGGCAAACACGTGGCCCCTCGAAATGATGCCAAATACATAATTACACGAAACCCCACCTCGCCAGTAAGGACGGCAACCGAAAAGGTTTGTACCATGTTTATGCATATAGATTCAACTAACGTTAACGTTAAGGCTCAGCTCCAAAATAGGTTGGAAGAATAATATCGTATTACATCAACGGTAACAAAATTTGCATGGTATCGGATCATGTTCATTGTTAACCACTCCTTTCAACCTAACTTTCGAATCATGAAATTAATGTGTTATTGGAGTTGCAATTGGCAAAGGACTGAACAGAAAAAGGTGAAGCACGGATTTGGGTCATTTCCGTTGAGTGGGGCGTCATAGACATGAATGACCTATTATTAAAGTCAAATAATGTAAGGTAGAGAGGGTAAGTCACTCAACAACCCATTTAGCCAGAGACAAGCAATTAGTGGCACCCGCTTGCCAACGCCCGAAAACAATCCTTACAGTATCAAAGCTGAAACTAGAAAGAATGCCGGCAAAGGTGCGCGCTTTCTTGCAAACGTGTAGATGGAATACAAGAGAGGTTTGCTGTGGTTGAAATGGTGGACTAGAAAACAAGGAGAACTATGAAAAGTTTTGAATTTATATTTAATTAATTTTAAAATATTTAATACTCAAATAAATTAATACTAGCAATTGCCCCAAGGAAGGTGCAATAATACGCCGTGAAGGTAATTGTTAGCGGGTAAGCGAGAAAAAAAATGCAACATTAAAGTGTGCCAATGTTGAGAGAGGTAAATGGGGTACAAATATATATACTCTATGCCAAAGAAGAATTTATGGAGATCCCAACGCTATTCAGGAGCACTCTTACAATAAAAATCAGAAATAAAAATCAGGAGCACTCTTACAAGTATTTGTTACATATAAATGAAAGCATCAACCAGTACAACCAGCCATCATTTTAAATGAAGAAGGTTCTAAGAACCAATAATGGACCCATAATCGCTGTTAGACTCATGGTTGTTTCAGTAATGCAGTTTATTTTTCTATTTCTGCTCTGTTGATGGCTGACACTTTCATTGTGAACCTAATGTCCATTGAAGAAGGTTTTGAGCAGATGCTTCTGGAATTCCTGAACCAGAGGAAAGCTGAGATCCCCAACTGAGGTACATGCTTGAATGTGATAGAGGAAAGCAAGATCCTCATTGTCTAGCTCCTTTGTATTGATATGAAACTGCAAACCATTGATGAAATAGAACAAATTAAACTTGATATAAAATTTTGTTTTATCATGAAAATAACAAAGCAAAATACAAATCTCCAATATTAACATGAAGCAAAGATAAAGAGAGCAAAATACAAACCCCGTGTACTAATTTGAAGAAGAGAGAAATAGGTAGTCCAGTATCTAGCATTGCCTAACCAACATAGCCTATTAATAAGAAAAACAACATCATTGGAAAACACATAAGAATTTCACCGATTGACCAAGACAAGATTAAATTGACCAAGTTGCAGCAATTTCAAATGTGAAGCATTGCAAATTCCATTTTTGCACATTTAGATATTGACTTTGCAAAGAGTCTAGAAAACCCATATGCATTTCCATGCAAGTTAGACAGCTATTTTTATTTATATGTTTCCTTTTAAATTCATTCTAATTTTGAGCTGCAAAGCTTAGGGTTCAAGCAGAACACCATGCATTTTCTTTTAGGTTCATTTCCAGAACCAATAGGCAGATTTATTCGTAACACATAAGCCCAGGTGCAGAGCTACTAGTTATAGCTGGAGAAGACCAACTTCCACAACACAATGCAAAGGTAATCAATGATTCAGACCACTCTAAACCATACACACTGCGCATCATTGTTTGCTCTTTAAATTTTCCATTTTTCCAATAGGCCTTGCATTCAATCAACTTGGGAAAGGTCAGTTAGATACATAATTGGAAGAATTGAAAATATCTCTTCTGAAATGGAAAATTATTACATAAACAAACTTACATCTTTTGAGTGAAAGGGTGGTTGAAGTATGAACTGTTCAATAGCCAATGCATTCATCGACTTCCCTCCAACATTAAGGACTATGTGTAACCCTCCCATCATAGTATTCATATAAATTAAATGACTGCAAAACAGTGGCAATATGAAATTCTACAAATTATTTCATAATCTTATTTCCTGATATAGGCAACTACTACTATAGGAAAGGAGCAATAAAGTGAATTGATTGCATTCTTCATTATTG
>LPNX010297016.1:108456-176915 GCA_001517045.1 Pseudotsuga menziesii | reverse complement strand
AAGTATATACCCACAATATAACAGAGTATAATGAAGTATCCTAGTTCATTTTGGTTGTTGTGAAATAAGATTGCCACCAAATGAGTCCCAACCCATGCCGGCCGACAGCGTCATTCATTAAAAGATGTGAGCAGTGCCATTCTCTAGATAATCACCAACAGCTAGGAAGAGATTAAATCTTTCCCCAAACCTTTAATTTTTCAGAAATCTTAAAATCAACAAAAAAACTGGGCATTAAATACAAGCCATTAGCAGAAGGTGTAGGACAGCAACTGACTTGATTGAGCCACCAGGACAATTGATGAAGAGTCAAATGTCCTTGTTGGGGTTTTGAGCATCCAACAGAAGCAACTGACTAATGATGGCATCCGCTACAAAGTCATCCATGTTGCTTCCCAGAAAGACTATGCTCTTCCTCAAAAGGAGACCCATTACATCTCCCTCTGCAGATCGCTGTGCCAATGTCGGAGTCTGCTGTGCAATTACACCCCCACCCGTAGCAGCAGCCCATGCGTCTATGTAAGCCCGGGATTTGAACCCACGACTAGATGAAGACACTAACCTGGGAAATATCATGTGGGTATCATCCAAACCTCTGGTAATCGACGCATTTGAGTAGGAAATTGGTGTTCTCACTGGAAAAAGTAAGTGTCCACAAGGGGGCTTGTGGGGCTGGTGAGGGATTTGAGCATTGCAAGGTAGGAGGGGTGAGGAGGAAAGAGATGTAGATAAGGTAACAGATAACATGCTTGTTGCTCCTATGATCTCTTGAGTTTTGTCTGAAAACCCTCTCAAATGACTGAGCACAGGATTATGCAATGTGGAGGTTTGCCCACGCAACTTCTCTGACGGGCTCACATTCCAACTCCTCAATGCACTTTTCAGCCTCTTCAGTTATCTCTGATTCATTTGATCGACATGATACTTCGGCCATAGCTTGTAATATTGCCTTCTTCGTAGGGCTAGAACCTGATAATTCCTCTGTTGCTTCGTTCAATGCAGCTATGCTTGGTTTGCTCTCGGCTTGATCGATAATTGGATGGTGCGTCACGGGATCGATACCCATACACTTCAGCTTCTTCTTGATATGGGTATTCCAGTAATTCTTGATTTCATTATCTGTCTGTCCAGTCAAGTGTGCCGCAATCTTAGACCACCTGCAAAACCCCATGGTGGATATTTGAACGATTTCAGAGCCGCCGATATCAAAAAAACTTGCGCGTTGGCCTGGGAAAATCGTTAGCTCAACACCCTGAGCTGAGCAGATGTTGCAGGTCGAATCCGGCATTACGAATCCTTGACAAACAAACCAACAGACCCGCAGTTTAAGAACAGACAGTATTTTATGCCTCAAGAGTCAAAACTGAATCCGAGTTTTACGTGACAACACCCTATAGACTCATGCTCTACTCTGATTACAAGCAATACATCAAGCAAAGAGATGTAATAGAAAAAGATAAGAAATATACTGAAAACAATCAAACGATACAGCAAGCAACAAGATGTAATAGAAAAAGATAACAAATATACTGAAAACAATCCACAGATTAACCAAAATTACACGAATAGAGATTTGCGTAGAATATGTGCTAAATATGAAAAACATTCAGACGAGCTGCAGGGCACTCTAATAACTTGTACCCATAGAAGATGAACAATGAAAGGAGGCCGTCCCATAATATCCTTTGAACCACACACACAGTTATGCAGCAGAGCATATTAAAACCTTACGCGGCTCTGCTAGAGCTCTCAAGAATAAACCCTAAGGAAATGGACAACAATGCATACCTTTCTATCAAGGAAATGGAGAAGCTCAAGGGGTTTTCCGTCAAATTTGAAATAGACAGGGCCAACCATAGCTTCCACGGTCTGCTCCACTGTATCGACGTCGGGCTTCAGAGGTCCCGCGTTTTCCTTAATGCTGGTAATGTTCGAATGTTTTGCACATTTTTAATGGCTTCGCTCCGGCGGTGTAAAGAGGACCACGAAAACAATTCTGGAAATTGGCCAGGCAGGGGAAACTTCATGAGCAAGCATTGTCCGAGGCGGTGGAAAACTGCAGGAAACAACGGGTAAACCAAAAACCCAACAGGAAAACGAGAAACACGCGTCAAAATCCGATTGGTTCCATAGACGAAAGTGAACAATGGTTTTCCGAACTTCTTCAGAGAAAAACGCCTAACGGCGTAAATATAAAATAGAGAGGTTTTTTTATATATTTTTATTATTTATAAATAAATATATAATAATTTACTATTTTGAACTTTTTAACTTTGAAATATATTAATATGAAGTTTTTTTCATACATACTAAAAATTATATTTAATATTCTTAATAAAATCAAAGTATACAAAATTAAAACAAAATTGAAAACACTTGTTCAATGTTCATAAAGAGTTTGTGTTAACATTCCCAAAATACAACGAAAGAGTGGTGGAGTAGTATTAGCATAAACTCTTTTAGAAAAGTATTAGTTGAGCGAAAACAAGAAGTTGTATTTTATTTTTATTTTTTAAGAACAAAAATTCAAAATTTTATGTTTTTTTTTTAATTTGAAGTCATATAAAATTATAATTTTTTTAGAGTTTGTTTTTAAAGTAAACACAAGGGTTTTAGAGAATTGTCTTGGTTCTATGTAATATCCCAAGATTTTAAAGACTATACTTAAAAGATATTGTGAAATTGTTTGAAGGTGTTGCACTTAGCATCATTAATTGAAAAGGTCTTGAGCCTTCTCGAGCACCTAAACTATTGGTAATCTCATGTTCTTTATAATTGACCTTGAGCTATATTACTAAGATTAATATGTTTGAAATAGGAGGACATGTACATATTTGACATATTGATAATTGTGTTTTTTTTTACTAAAGAGTGTGTCAATTACTTGTATCTAATAGTTAAGCTAATATAACAAACACTTAATTTATGGTTGTTAAGCTCATAGTTGAAGTTAGGTTCATAGTTGTATCATGATTGGAACTAAGCAAATAGTTGTATTAAAAATAGTTAATTTAAAAGTTAATATAAAGCTTAGACTAAGCCTTATGCACATTAAGTCGACTCCCAAGTGCCAGACGGAGTACTGTCAAATAAGCTACACGTTACCTAAGTGATTTCTATTAGTGCATGGTTTCATTGTAATCAAGGTCAACTTCTCATGCTAAGATATGGAGTTCATTTAAATTTCATTTATTATTTGTATCACTATTGAAATAATCTAATAGTTATCTAATAGTTATCCAATATAATAGCTATTACATTTGAAGTTAAGCTAATAGTTGTATCTAATATTTACTCTAATATATATGGAATATAACTGTGATTAGAGTTGAAGTTAAACTTATAATTGTAGAATCATTGGAGTTAAGAAGCAAGCTAATAGTTGTAATAGTTCTATGTGGTACTTAATTTAAAATTTAATATATCGATAATTGCAATTCAAGTAGAAGTCATGATTGGAGTTGAATTTAAGCTAGTAGTTTTATCACCAATGAATTTATTAGGCTAATAATTGAATAGTGGTATCTAATAATCCAATAGTTGAAGGTGAAGTTTGGGTTTTCCAACTATCACAAATTGTATTTATTAACTAAGCTATTTTTTAATTTTCTAAAATTGTTAATTATGAGTTAGACTAACCTCCTTTAAAAATAATCGAAAATCTAATTATATTTATATGGAAAACCTAAACATGTAATATGAACTCTATATGAGCTACATGTCCAAAATGCAGGAGTTTATTAGGAGTTCGACTCTTACATGACTACACATTAGCTAAACTTCTAGATCCCAAATGCACTTGAACTAAGCCTTCAGTTATTAGAGTTGAAATTAAGCCAATAGTTGTAAAATCATTGTAGTTCACCTAATAGTTGTATCTAATAGTTAAGTGAATAGTTGTAACATCATTGGAGTTCACCTCATAGTTGTATCTAATAGTTAAGGTAATAGTTGTAAAATCATTGGAGTTCACCTAATAGTTACCCAATATAACTCTAATTATAGTTGAAGTTAAGCTAATAATTCTATAATCATTGGAGTTAAGATAATTGTTGTATCTAATAATAGATGGAGTTAAGATTGTAGTTGTAACTAATAATGGAATACTTGAAGGTTAACTTTAATTTTTACAACTTACAGTAACTCTATTTATCAAATGTTAATTAAGCTATTTTTTTTAAATTATTAATTATTAATCTTGGACGCCCATAGAATCAATCTGGATAGTATACTTGTCTCATTCTGGTTTAATATTGGACGACACCCATTGAATCAATATGGACAATACACTTGTGTCATTCTCATTCGTAGATGAAAAAACATAGACGGGTAGTCCACCCCAAAACTCTAAGAAATATACGCCTATCTGTGTAATTATTTTAAAAGACACTTATCTCTTTTATTCTTTCTAAAGAGTGACTAGGGCTCCCACTAAACAAGGAATCCAACATGCTAAAATATCGGAATGGCTAAGTAGTTGATAACAGAAATCAACTAGATGATAGGATTATATATTAATATTTTTTAATCAAATTAAAGATTTTATTGTCTATAATTAAAATGTGAGGATTTAAAATTAAATAATTAAATAAAAGATAAATAAAAAACAATTAGTTTGGAAACCGAACCTAAGTAGTTTATCCTTTCTTCTCAATTAGATTCATAAATGGCAGAGAGAGGACATCGCGGGGGGAACGATCCCTAGATATAGTTAAGGAAGACAGAAAATTTCCGTAAAGCCTTCTACTATATATGACGTGCTCGATCCATCTCAGGGGTGACCAATGAACGATTTGATGTATACGGTTGAGTGAAATGTGGTAGTTTCCACATCAGTAAGCAAACAAAGAATGCCTTATAAGTACATGTGTATTGTTTTCAAAAGTTCATATCACTCAATTAAATTGTTTATTATCTGTTTAATGTGTTTATCTCTCTGTTCAATTACTTAAATTTTGTAATTCAAGTTTATTTGGTTTTCTAAATAGATTTTCGAGTTGCATTTCATGTAAATATCTACATATATTGTTTTGTAAATATGCTATAGGTTATAAGATCTTCATTTCCTAAGGTCATTATTTAACATTAAACTTTCACATTTTTTTATTATTTTGCAAGATTGTCTTCGATTCTGCAATGCAATATGTTATGAAATTATAAATATTATATATTATTCATAGGTTAGAAAAAGAGCTCCCATAAGTCCTAACAAAATATATATATATATATATATATATATATATATATATATATATATATATAACAAAACTCAAGTATAAAATGAAAAGACAAATTATTATCATTTATTATTTTTCAATTAAAAAATAAATTTAAAAAATAACATCAATTTAGAGAGGATAAACGGACTGTATGGATAGTCTTCATAAAAACAAAATATCGAAATATACCTTTCTACATAGTGTTGTATAGAGAACCATTCTATAAGATAATTAAAAAAAGAATCCTCATCACATAAAAATATATTAATCAAATACAAAACGAAACATTTACTATATTACCAATCCAAGTTAAGGTCCAGCAAATAGTTTAAACACTTAGAAGGAAAAGATTTTCAATCTTGTAAAAGTGATGAAACCAAAACAATAGTCATAAACATAAACTAAATTTAAATTAAATAAATAAGCATTTGAACAAAATTATTCAAGCAAAAAAATATCGTGTTGTCATAGATACACGGGTAAAAATCTTTATATGTCTCGATTGCAAAACAGAGACATGCATTTTCAAAAATATACAGTATCTTAATCAAACACATTTGGGTAACGCTATCGCTGTTTATCAGGGATCGAGTCCCATAAGTTAAAAATACCAAAATAAAACCAAGTCATAAGCTTGTATTAGGCCAATCAATTATAACACGTTAAACCAAATATCTTAATCAACAACACCAGATAAATTCACGCTACTGAGCATTGACTATAACCATTTCAAAACATAAATATAAGTCTAATGAACATACATACTTAGATAGGAGTCGCCATATGCATGGAAGTGATATCATTTTGTACAGTATAAACAAAACATTCAAAAAAACGAGGAATACCAACAATACCATTTCACTATAGAGCGATTCAAACCCTTAAAGGAGTTTTAAAATAAAACAACCCAAGTTTTAAGAATATCCTCGTTAATAACAGAGTAATAGAAGCTCGGAGCGACCTGCCACTTTCTGTACACGATCTATGCCCATACGAATGATATTTTTTTATAATAAACATAAAGGGGATTATATTGTAGAGATCCTGTTAGGACCTTTAATTAATTCATACCCAAAATCATTTACTTGTTTGATCTCAAATAAGTTAAAACATAGGTTATTTATTTCTATTCAATTTAATTTTCTTTGTTGGGTTAACTCAATAATATGCTACAATTTTCTATTTTTTCATATTTTTATATTTTTAATAATTCAAATATCATATATGTTAATAGTTTCAGTACATGTGTAACTTACAATAACTCATGGTACTAAGTGGAAACATATCAATTAATAACTGGAAATTACTTAAATAAAAGAAAATACCTATGGGCTAGAAGTTTGTCTATGCAAGATCTCAAGTAGAAAGCTCAACCGACCAAATAGATTTAGCACCGAGTGAGCTAGGAACAACCTCACCTCCTCGCTATCTCCAAGTAACCCATTTTCCTTGGCCCTTCGTGCTCAAAATCCCCAAGAACAACAACAAAAACATATGTGACAACATTCTCAAGATGGTCTTGAGATCCGAATGGCCCTCTAGTTGGGATTCTCGAGATCCAACCACCCCTCTAGTTTGGATCTCCTTATGGTTTCTCCCATGGGATCCCAGCTTCAACTTCCCTTCCCATTATTTTCTATTTTTTCCTTTTAGGGTTCCCAAGAGCTCTATCCTCCCAAAAATAAACCCCCAATATCATCCTCCGATATTCATCTCTTCTTCACCCTCTTAAGCACTTCTCACCGCATCCATCTTAGTGAGGAGTGCTCCACTACCCTCTAGAAATAATGTTAATTAATCATGTTCAAATCCATTCATGTGCATTTTGGATAACATGTCGAGTCAACTTAATTAAATTTCAAGTGCACCCACTTCTAAAAACAATTTAAAATAATTAAAATAGTCACTTTAAAGCTCAACCATATGCAAAAAGAATAAAATCTGGATATTAAAATTACAACCATATCTAGTTCTTCAGTTTTGATTGACATTTACCTAACAATCTAATCAATTTAATATGAATAACTCCAACCTTGCTCAAATATTATAATTTTTTCTTACAAAACTAAATCCCAATAAACATTAAAATTAAATACATCTAATTAAGCAAAATGAACATTAAATATAATACACTTTTATTCATAAATTAATGTACCGAGTTAACCCGCTAACCTCAATACAAACAATCATAATACAATTAATCATGTAGTTTAAATAAGGAATCTATATTTGAGTAATACTAGCGTATGCGTAGAGAGAAGGTACATGTGAGACATAGCTTGGCATGTACTAATAATAACATGATGAGCATCGAATGCATAGATCATATCCATCACAAGTAAGAATGAAAGGAAGCAATTGAGAAATCACATTATCTAACAATAATTAAGTTAACTAGATCACAATAATACAACACCAATTGCATGGTATACTAAGTTTATCACACATAAGTAAAGGAAGAGTTTTAACACATATACAAAAAGTCAAGTTGTTTTACCATATCCCACAATCGTTCTTAACTACCTACTTCTTCTTCTAATTCATAACTAATTTCCTCATCCCATCCTTCCTCTGCTAGACTACCCTGGAGCGTCAACTAAATGACCTAACTCTAGTAAGAACCCGTAAGTATAAGTGTTGATTACCTCGACCAAGCTTCCCCAACAGGTAGCCACCAGTCATCATCACACACCTTGGGGAGTGTTTCATAGCACAACCCTCCCATGACTATGGGTTTCAGAGGATAAATGGTGTGTAATGCCTCCGCCCCTCCTATGGGACAACTGTCAACACCCTTCATAGTCATACTATGTTGCTAAATTATTGTTCTTAGGGATTTTTCATTGAATAATAAGTTTGGGAAGTTGAGTTTCTTGAAACCCAGAACTCTCCCACACATTTCATGATAATAAACCAATACTCATATAGAAGAATAATGCATTGCTTGCATACCATTTATCTTTTGGAAATTATGTCCTCGTCATACTTCCATCTCTTAGGATCCAACTATTGCGTAACTCTTTGAACCTATAAGTTCTAGTCTCGAAACATGAGTACCGTGGATTTGGTTTCATATTTATCCTTTCAATTATTATAGCTTTAACTTGTTATCCACATACCCATCATCTATTAAATTTACATGCTAAAGACATCATTTTTGAAATATCGTAATCATTCATAATATATTAACGTCATGCACACATATATTTGTATTCCATATCTAGACAAATCTAATATTTGTATTCCATATCTAGATATGGAATACGGCCAATCGTTATCACACATATATTTGTATTCCATATCTAGACAAATCTCCAAAATCATAAGTAAATACAACAATAAATGGTAGTTTAGGTGGTAAATTCAAAATGGGGCACTACATATAGAGAATAAAAGCCTTGTACTATTCATAAAAATATGTCCTTTTAACCATACAATCCTATTTATCTTATACTCTTACATAGGATTGGAATTAGTCATGCCTCCATAAACCCTTGTCTCCTAGAGCCGTCAATGACTAAACTAGACAAGCATAATTCACAATCAACTCCTAAGAAGCTTAGCGCTCTCTCTCTTGAATAGGATTTGGCCATTAGAGGCCATAGCTTATCGGCATTCACGCTTTAATTTATGCCAAGACTCCTCACGACCATAAACATGCTTACATGCAAATGAAGTAATGGAAACCATATTAAAACCCATAAAGTGGAAACTCAAATAGTTGAAGGAGGTAAGTAATACAAATTAGCACCAAATTTATTTTATTAGAAATCTCTCCAAAGGATTGATCAAAGAAGCCAGATTAAAGTCGTCCCATAAATCAAATGCCATAAACTTCAAGAAGGATATCATTCTCCTTCCATATCATAGCGTACGTTAAATTTGTGTGAGAAAAAGCACCATAGAGTGAAAATCACCAAGGATCACGGCCTAAACCATCAAACTCTTCATGAACAACGAGAAGCATCGAGATAATAAAAATCACGAATGACTTGGGAAAGTTACATAGTTCAAGCATTAAAGTGAAGGCCTATGTGGAGGTGAGTACCATTCTTTATCACATGGTTTAAATTAAAACCCCAACCACCTCCACCTTATATTTTGGGTTGTAAACGTTTCAAACATAGCCTTAGATATATTCAACGACCACATTCCATGTAAATTTCATGAAGGTTATTCCCTAGTTAACGAATGGGAAGTATTAGTGAAGTCCCAATCACAAATTTTGAATAACATCACATATGTTTGTAAGTTAAGATTCCAACCTATATCTACTTCACAATATGTAATGAGATGACTACATATGAGTAGCTAGAGAACAATCTCAAGTATATCCAACTTTGGGATATATGGTCATGTTAAATCATATACCTGGTTAAAATTTGTTTTAAGAAGTATTAGTGAGCCAAAATAGTTGGGAGAGCATAATTAGATACAAGGACAGGGTTGGAAAACTACTACTTGTACCTACATAATGAATATTCTAGAGCAAAGGTGGAATAATAAATTAAAACAAATATATATACACCTCTAAAGAAGGAGTGAAGGAATTTGTATGCCTTAGCCACACCTGTAAAAAGTAAGTGTAGAGATACATTTGTTAGCATGCTAAGTAAGACCGACCATATATGGGACAATAACCATACAAGAAAGGAGATTTGGTATCAATGACATCAACCTGTTCTTAAAATAACCACTACGTGAGCTGGTAAAGTACAACAAATCAAATAAAGCCATGTAATGCATGGTAGAGTAAAGGAGAAACGAGTCATATAGGAACAAGAAGTATGAGTTTAGAAAATTATCATAGCTTTTCACAGTGCTGAAGTTTATGTAATTAATATGAGGGTAAAACCAAACAAGAAAACAATTTTATTATGAGTATGTAAGCTTATACCCTTATTAAAAAGCTAGGTTGTATTTTCGGGACATTACACTTCATACTCGTATTTAAAAACAAAACAAAAATTATGGACATATATTAGGAAAAAGTTATGGGAACGAGCCACATCTACCTTAAAATTTTAGGCTTACATTCCCATGATGTGTTTTATACATGGCTACACACTTTAGGAAAAAATACATGTTGAGAATCTACATAGATTGCATTTGCGCTAGAACTATATTTTGATATTTTTAAGTCTTTCATAATATTTTTTCTTCTTTATCGAAATATAATACATTTAAAAAATCATTTTGTATTGACACATGTTGGGGTCAGTGCAAGCTAATGAAGGTCACTTTTGGCACGTTTGATGCAATAGAAAACTGAAAAATCAACAATCCCTCAACTTAATTGTTTTTTTTGAGATACTTACACAAAATATCTTGCTTTGAGTAAAAAATATTAAATGTAGGAAATTGAATCACGTTTCCAAATATATAATGTTTATGTATTGAAATTTTTTATATCTATGTCAAATTTCATTTTTACTAACAGTCACTTTTTTTTAGGCAAGTGATAAGGTATATGGTATTTTTGGGTGCAACCTTTGAGGTCCTAAATGAGGCTTTCAGGATACAAAACTTTGAAGGCATGTAGAGAACATATAACACTAGTGCAACGCTATTTTTTGAAAATAAAATTAGTAATTTTTAATTTTTTTTAATAATTATCTAAGTGATCGTTCCTCGAAAATGGTATGTCTTTTGTGGGTGCAGCCTTTGAAGGTGTTAATGAAATAATCATGAAATGGGTTTTTTATAGAATGTAGAGGTCAGTGTCTTCTAGTGCACCATACATATATATTTTTTAAACGATTACAAATTGAAAAAGTTATGGAAAAAACACTAACGACATGTATTTTGAGTTAAGGAGTTAGGGCACAATAGAAATTGAAAAAAAATAAGAAAATATAATTTTTTTAATAAAAATTACATATTTAGAATCTTCAGAAAAAATTCTATTTATGTTTAAGATTTTGTCAAAAATGACTATGTGTAGCATACTTTAACAAGCATGTAAACAATGACTTCTTCAGAAAATGGGGGAAATTCCCAATTAGCTATAGTTTATCATATACCATAGCACATCTTTGATATTACCGAAGCAAATTCCAAACCATCCACATAGGACTATTGGTGCCATGCGAGCAAGTGAATTGGCATGTTTAAATTCAAATTACATTTCCCACCTTGTAGAATTTACAAATGCGTGTGCATTATATAACTACAAAACACGAGCACGTTATATAACTATAAAACATGTGCATGTTATATAACTATAAAACCCCAGCGCTTTATGTAATTATAATACGTGAATGCATGTTGTAGAGATAAAAATCTTGCACTATATGAAATATATCAAATGTATGGATAATAGTTTAGAGGGGGTGGGGAAGGGTCAAGGGCCTAGGAAGATGTTGGAAGTTCAAGTGGAGATGGTTAATAGTTGAGAGGCGGTTGGGAATGGTCAAGGGCCTCAGAGGATGTTGTATATTTGAGTGGAGAAAGGGGGATAAGTTGGAGGGGAGGAAGTGGGTGATGGTTTGATGAGAGAGAGGATTGGTGAATGGAAAAGTGGATATGGAGTATTAGAGGATGAATAGGATGTGTTGGAGAAGAGAGGCGAAGGAGGGGGAAATTGAAGATATGGGAATGAGATGTGATAAAACATATAATAGGGGTCATAATGAGGTAGGGGGTTGAGGAGAAGGGATACGTTGAAAACAAAGAGAGAGAGAGAGAGAGAGAGAGAGAGAGAATAAGATAGAGAGGGAGGAGGGAGGGTGAGGGAGGGATAAAGATAGAGTGAAGGAAAGAGATATTCACCGAGCGATAGATGGTGTGTGCGTGTGAGGAGTGACGGGGGAATAGAAACATGGAGAGAAAGGTGCAGGTTCACACATACACACACACACACACACACACACACACACACACACAGAGAGAGAGAGAGAGAGAGAGAGAGAGAGAGACAGAGAGAGATGGATGGTGTCACCATAATCACCATCATCTTCATCATGTTGATCATCTTCATCACCATCTTCATCATCATCATCATCATCATGTCGATCGTCATCGTCTTCATCATCATGAACATCATCATCATCATCCTCATTATCATAACGTTCATCATAACCATCTTCATCATCATGGTGTTCATCATCATCATCATCATCGTATTCATCATCATGATGTTCATCATCATCATCACCATCATCACCATCATCACCATCATCTTCATCATCATCATCATTTTGATCATCACCGTCTTCCTGATCATGATAATCATGATAATGATCATAATGATCATATTCTTCTTCATCATTATCATGTTAATCATCATCATCACCATCATCTTCTTCATCATCATCATGTTGATCATCATTGTCTTCATCATCATGATCATGATCATGATCATCATCATCATCATCATCATCATCGTCATTATGATCATCGTCATCGTCTTCATCATCATGATCATCATTCACAAAGGTAGGGAGGGTCAATGAGTAAGTCATAGAGGGATAGTGAGTAAGGCACATGTGTCTTCATCATCATCGTCTTCACCATCATGAACCTCATCTTAATCATCATCACAATCATCATGTTGATCATCATCGTCTTCATCATCATGATCATCTTCTTCATCATCACCATCATCATTGTCCTCATTATCATGATGTTCATCATAATCTTCATCATCATCATCATCATCATCTTCATCATTATCATTATCATCATGAACCTCATCATCATCATCATAATCATCATAATCGTCATCATAATCGTCATCATTATCATCTTCATTATCATGACGAAGCGCATGAAGAGGTGTTGGACGTGGAGCATACTGTTGAAGAGGCGTTGGACATGGAGCCTACTGTTGAAGAAGAAAATATTATCCAGACCATCGATGATGGTGTTGGACTTCCACCATCCTATTACCAGGAAGAGAATGAAGGACAACAAGTTGCTACTAAAATGGTAGAGCGTATTGTTGATGGGCTAGATGATAGAATTCCAACCCCCTTACCTCCATTAGAAATTACACATCGAAGAACTATGAACCATATACAATTTGATGAAGGACTCCTTAATTCCATTGAATGCACGATATCTAAATGTAGTATTGGTTATCAAACTAAATAGATACTAAAGAAATATTTTGTTTCTAAATGTGATGGAGATAAATGTAGATTATTTTTATCATTGTTAAAATCTAGGGGCACGAATATTGTTAGGAAATTGTTAGGGATAAAGATGATAAAGACTTATGGACCAAGTTCTCATATAGTTAAAATATTATTATATGCCTTTGGAAAAATTGGTAAGAACACACGTTCAAAGGACCACAATGTGGCTTGTCATGTGTTGTCACAAGCAATTGTAAATAAGAACACCAGGGTCCTTTGTTTTCTCAATCCTACATATAAACTAGTTAATTTGAATGCAAAAAACCTTAGTAGGTATTCTATTAGAACATAACATCTTGACACAACCACTTACACAGATTTTTGGGCCTTTATTGGTCGGTTGCCATGTCGTGACATGAAGCTAGTTGATGCAGTAAAGGGACTAGTGCAGAGTTTTTAGCATGACCACACAAGGCCTTCTTCAAACCGGAAGGATGTACTAAAACTGAGAAGGGGTTCAAAGGATCATGAACCACATATTAAGCATCTTCTTGATATAACATAGACATAACTATATGAGAAATTTAGGAATGAACATAGACAATTGAATTTGGGGCAAAGATAGTTTGATAAATGTAAGCCCTAGTATGTTAGAAAAAATACTCTTCATAATACTTGTTGTTGTAGATACCATGTAGAATATGAATATTACTATGAAACAGTTTTGTACATTCATCATCTATTGCATACTAACAATGTGCATGATTGCTCCTTGACAATACCACTGACTTCATCAAGAGAATTCATTCATAGTATCATGTGCAATAGGCTTGAGGGGAAAACATACTATGCAAAATCTTGTTTGGATGGAACTTGCTCCAACTGTGTTGGAATGGCATTATTTATCCAATGTATGCATGAGAGTGGAGACAATGAATTTGGGAATATGGTTACAGACATGAAAAGTTTCAAATATATCAGCTATGAAATAGCCCGAGGGAAGGAAAGCAAAAAAATACAATTGGTGACATCTCAGGTACATGCATTTATCTATAAATTTATGTTTGAATAGTTACATTTCATTCCTTATGTATAAAAAAAAATGATATTGAGATCATTTTGTGTCAACAGGTACAATTTAGTGACTTTGTTAAGGAATTTATTGAAAAGACATATCAATATGTTCAGCATGTCCACTTGGCACAATGGTAGGATGAGAAGTTTAGAATATGCAGACATTCATTTCTTTGTGGTATTATACTTTCAGTTGTTGATTTTGCTAATAATTACACTCTGCTACCTTAAAATGAGATCCAAAGTCAGTATTATCAATCTGAGCAGGTTTCCTTGATGGTGCATATCACATATAGGCATGGCCCAACTAACAATGAAGAGTAAAGAGAAATTCTAAAGGAATATCACTTCTACATAATTGATGATAGGTTCCATGAATTCAACTACGTAAGTCATTTCTTCATCATGTTCTATGATCATTTGAAGGGCAGGAACATATAGATGGATCAACACTGGATTTGGTCTGATGGATGGTCGGGACTGTTCAATAATGCACGCATATTTCAATGGTTGCATTCATTTCATAAAAAATAGAAAGTTCCACATATCTGGAACTATTTTGAGACTGGGAATGGTAAAGGAGAGCATGATGGATCCAGAGCATGTGTCAAAATAGCCCTACACAGAGAGGAATTGAAATTATCTACAATATCTACTATTCAAAATGCTCAATCTATAGTTAGGTGGTGCACATTAGTAATACAAGAGGAATCAGATATGCAAGTAGAATCCACAAGAAAGGGACATGTGGAGATATTTTTTTGGAGGTGGTAGACAGACACCGTTCACATGCATGGGAATGCAAGACTATTTCTGGGACTCATGGCTTTCATTTGGTTCAAAGCTCTGATAACCCAGTATTTGAAATTTGGACTGGAAAACTTGCTTATTTTTTCCCACCTTGTTGTGATGGTGATTGGGATGGGTGTGAATCATTGGATTGGGTTGATGGATGGGATCGAATATCACTTCCACTTTATTAGCGTGCAATTGTTGAGTTAAATCCGTTGGAAGAAGACCAGTAATATATTTCTATAGACTTTGATCATGTCTTAGACCTTATAAAACCTGGTATGATGCATTTCCTTAAAATTGTTTTGTTTATTTACATAGTCTTGAAACTCACATTAATGTACTTGTATCACACGAAAAATATTTGATCATATACCTACAATCATATTATGCATGACACATATACGCAGTGGTTGCCTCAAAATATAGTGAATGGGGTGGTGATTATTGGTTGACATGTTGTTTAGAGGGAAATAAAACCCTCATTATGTCCATGACTGACGATGAAAACAACCACTTCCCAATGGGGTCTATGGTTGTTAAATACCTTAGCATGACAACAATGTAAGAAAGAAGGGTGGATATGTTTACAGAGATTACAAACCAGGTGCAAGTGTGTATCACTTTACCAACTTAATCATTGCTACAAACCTCCAGGTATGAACAATACCCAGCTGAAATTCATCGAAGTTACGCTACTTCTTACCAGATACAAAGCATGACAAAATAATTGAGACCATCATTATAACATATGATCTGGAGGGATTGGTTGTATGATAATAGGTGGGATCTAGCATGATGAGGTATGTATCATAATTTTAATTTTCCCATGTATTTTGCTTATGAAAACGTCAATTTTGTGTTCTTGATATGTGAAATTTTCCATGATGTTGTTTATAAATATGCCAAAATTTCTCTTGTATGTCAAGTGAATGAACATGCCAAATTTCACATATGATCAATAAACCCTATATATCAATCATATGAACATTTCAAGATATCATTCACATGATATACATAGCATTAGAATACATACATGTACCTCTTTAAATCATACCTATCAAAGTTCTTTGTAGGCTCTCTTACATGACTAAAACCCTAATTTTTAAAGTAGGTAATATTGTCAATATTTTAAACCAATATATAAAACTAGGATGACGGGAACAAGATTCCACGATGATAACTTTCTATTTTAAGGCTTGTATAATTTCCTTCTCAACAACTCACATCTTATACCATGTTAATTTCTAGATTATAACAATTAGTTCAATGCATAAAGGTAACCATAAAACATTTACATGAAGAAATTAACATGTAGGATCCAGTATTTGGAGGTGACATGCAAATTGCCATAGATCGATGCTCGGGCCTCTGATCGAAAAAAAATTGATTCTGTTGGATTCATGACGTGGGAATTTAGATATGGGGGGGCCTCTCCCTCCTGTCCATTTCTCGGTGACATTCGTATATGGTCATTTCTGAAACTAGGGTTTTGCTTAGTCTAGGATAATGCATTTCATGCCAACGAGGGACAAACTTGGAAAGCCACTAATGGTCAGGATGTGGCAGGAATTTCCATATTTACCATGCCCAAACACTCTAGCAGGAGATAAATGAATTCAAAATTGTGGCTCCATGACGTTTTTTGCGCACCGGGAAGAAGTCCACCAAGTGTCCGTGAATGGTATCTAGAGGTGACCTACAACTCACCATGGGTTGATCCTCGGGCCTCCGATCGAAGAAACATTGATTCTGTTGAATTCGTGATGTGGGATTTTATCTAGGGGGGGCCTCTCCTGCCTATCCATTTCCCATTAACCTCCGTATATGGTGGTTTCTTAAACTAGGGTCTCACTCAGTAGGGAACAATGCATTTCATGCCAACGAGGGCCAGACTTAGAAAGAAATGGATAGTGGGGATGCGGTTGGCGTTTCCATATTTCCCATGTCGAAACACACTAGAAGGAGTTGAAAAAATTCAAAATTGCAGCTCCGTGACATTTTTTGAGTACCGGGCATAAGTCCACCAAGTATCCCTGAACGGTATCTAGAGGTGACCTGCAACTTGCCATAGATCGATTCTCGGGCCTCCGATATATGAATCGTCGATTTTGTTGGATTCATTACATGGGATTTTACTTAGGGGGGATCCTCTTTTTCCTATCAAATGCCAGATGACATCCGTATATGGTGGTTTCTGAAACTATGGTTTCGATCAACAGGGGACAACGCTTTTCATGTCAATGAGGTCCAAACTTAGAAAGCCATAGATGATGGGGATGATGTTGGTGTTTCCATATATTCCATGCCTAAACACAATAGCAGGATTTGAGAGAATTCAAAATTGCGGCTCCGTGATGTTTTTTGCACATCGGGCACAAGTCCCCCAAGTTTCCTTGAATGGTATCTAGAGGTAACCTGCAACTCGCCATAGATCAATGCTCGGGCCTTGGATCGATGAACTGTCAATTCCCTTGGAGTCATGACATGGTATTTTATCTAGGGGGGGCCCTCTCCCTCCTGTCCATTACTCGATGACCTCCGTATATGGTGGTTTCTGAAACTAGGGTTTCGCTAAGTAAGGGATAATGCATTTCACTCCAACGAGGGCCAAAATTGGACAATGAATTTCATGCGAATGAGGACCAAACTTGGAAAAATGTAGCCGTAACTAAGGTTTACTATTTAAAATGCATGGCCCATAACCATAACCCTAGCAGGGAAACCCTAATCTTATCTTACTGTCACAACTTAGTTCAGAATCAATCTAATGTCCAACTCAACTTTTTCAAATCCGGTGGACTTATGCTTCAAATCATGTTGATTCACGAAGTTGGTTCTTGTTATTTGGATTCTATTGTAGTTCCTTTAATGCTCATAGATTAGTCATTGAGTGCATGAGGTTTGTTGAATAGTGTTGTTGGTCATTGATGGAATGTGAAGCATCTATTGCACTTAGTTTTATTAAATTACACTTGAGCATTGACTTAACTTGTAATTTAATCATCCAAAGTTATAGTTTTTTATTAGATATATCCAATTGATGTGCATGTAGTCAGTTCATTGAAACCTTGAAATACATTGTATTTCATTTAGATTTATTAAATTAAATGAGCAAGAACTTTGACATTACTTGTAATGATCATCCAAAATGACAATTTCTAATTAGATATCCAATTAGTGTGCATGTAGTGAGATCATTTAAACCTTTAAATATAATAGTTTGTTATTTTAACACAGTGCATTCATAAGTAATATATAATCCACACAAATCCATACAATAGATTGACACAAGAACATGTGGAAACTAAAGAACAAATTCAAAGTGAAATGTATAATTCGTTTATAACTAAAATGTCAATGTACATGTCTCCAAAAGTACATATATATCCAAAGGTAACTAGAAGTACATGTCTCCAAAACTATCCAAAACTATCCAAGCCACATGTACATGTTTCCAAAAGTACATGTATCCAAAACTATCCAAAAATATCCAAGCCACATGTAAATGTATTGAAATGTACATATCCCATAAGACACATAAAAAATCAAGCTTCCTCTTGTTCTTTCTGGACATTGATCCTCTAAGAACAACTCTAGGATCAGTGTGCATCTCTGGATCCTGCAAAACAAATATCAATTCTTAAATTCAATTAACTATGTACTAATACATTATCTCAATAAAATACCGTATCTAAATTAACTCAACAATTATCAACATGTTCATGGACATTGCATGAAACAAATGGTCATTAATGGACATCTCACCTCAGTGAGAGACTATGACAAAGAGGATTGTGTTCCTTGTGTAGCAAATGGAAATGTTGGTTTAACATCAAGGATGGACGCATCCATGGTCGAACCAAAGGGGGAAGGAACTGGTGGTGGTGGCGGTGGCTACAATAACCAAATGTTGAAATAGTTAGACATGTGCATGAATAAGCAATAGAGAACAATAACATACTATGTCTATATTATGTTCGAATAGTTGTACCTCTATGTGGATTGTTGTTATTAAAGATGCCACATTGACTGCTGCATCAATAAATCCTGCTACTGGTGGCTATAATCACCAAATGTTGAAATAGTTAGGCATGCATGAATAAACATATACCAACAATAATAAACTATGTAACAATCATGTTGAAATAGTTGTACCTCTATGTGACTTGTTTACATTGTAGATGCAGCACTAACAACTACATCAACCATCCCTGTGAGGTTTTCAATAGTAAAATCTAGCTCTTGATGCAGTAAACATGCAAATCAAACATTAACAAAACATTTTATGCATTGTATTTCAAGTTAACCAATGAATATAATAGAAGGATATACATGACGATGGTATTAGTATCTCCATGGTATCAAACAACTGGAGTCTTGCTAGGAGTATGCCACCTCATATACACATGACCCTTATTCACATATGGCCTATGAGGACTTTTCCATAATGTTGTTTATAACTATGCCAAAAGTTCTCTTGTATGTCAAGTGAATGAACATGCCAAATTTATTAAATTACATTAGAAAGAACTTTGACTTTACTTGTAATGATCATCCAAAATCACAATTTCTAATTAGATATCCAATTAGTGTGCATGTAGTGAGATCATTGAAACCTTTAAATATAACAATTTGTTCTTTTGACATAGTGCATTCATAACTAGTAGATAATCCACACAAATCCATACAATAGATTGACACAAGAACATGTGGAAACTAAAGAACAAATTCAAAGTGAAATGTATCATTCATTTATAACTGGAATGTCAATGTACATGTCTCCAAAAGTACATATATATCCAAAAATACATATATATCCAAAAGTAACCAGAATAACATGTCTCCAAAACTATCCAAGCTAGATGTACATGGAAGTGAAATGTCAATGTACATGTCTCCAAAAGTACATGTATCCAAAACTATCCAAAACTATCCAAGCCACATGTAGATGTATCAAAATGTACATATCCCATAAGACACATCAAAACTCAAGCTTCCTCTTGTTCTTTTTCGATGTTGATCCTATAGGCACAACTTTAGGACCAGTCTGTGTCTCTAGATCCTGCAAATTAAATATCAATTGTTATATTCAATTAACTATGTACTAATACATTAGCTCAATAAAATACCATATCTAAATTAATTCAACAATTATCAACATGTTCATGGACATTGCATGAAAAAATTGGTCATTGATGGACATCTCACCTCAGTGAGAGACTGTGAAAAAGGGGATTGTGTTCCTTGTGCAGCAGATGGAGCTGTTGGTTGAACATCAAGGATGGTCACATCCATGGTCGAACTAGAGGGGGCAAGAACTGCTGCTGCTAGTGGTGGCTACAATCACCAAATGTTGAAATAGTTAGACATGTGCATGAATAAACAATAGACAACAATAACAAACTATGTCTAGATCATGCTCAAATAGTTATGCCTCTGTGTGGTTTGTTGTTATTGCAGATGCCACATTGACTGCTGCATCAATAACTCCTGTTACTAGTGGCCACAATTACCAAATGTTGAAATAGTTAGACGTGCATGAATAAAAATATGCCAACAATAATAAACTATGTAACGATCATGTTAAAATAGTTGTATCTCTGTGTGACTTGTTCCCATTGTAGATGCAGCACTGACTGTTGCATCAACCATCCCTACGAGGTTTTCAATAGTAAACTCTGGCTCTTGATGTAGTAAACATGCAAATGAAACATTAACAAAACATTTTATGCATTGGATTTCAAGTTAACAAAGAAATATCATTGAAGGATATATATTACCATGGTATCATTAGCTCCATGGTCATGGACAACTGGACTCTTTCTAGGAGTATTCCACCTCATATAAACATGACCCTTGTTCACGTATGGCCTATGAGGAGATACAACTCTAGGAAATGGTCCAGGTGTTTTGGCTAGTGCCTATGGTGAACAAGTGTTCATGTAGTTCGACATGCATGATTCAACGAACATACACGTATTTAAAAAATTAAAATTTTAATTGTTTACCTGGATCCCATATGTTTCCTCGGTCGATATGACCATGGATTCTACCTCCATCAGTGCTTTCCCCCATGAAGGATCTGGCATCCGCAACTTTAATAAATGTAAATATTAGACTGTAGATAGCATTAGTCAACTAACATGTACATTATATAGAAATTAACAAATTAACATGTATTAAAAATCTGAAATTTTAAAATGTTTACCTCAGTGCGAGATACGACAATGGGTTCTATATAAATCTCTACACCAACCAAGAGATCAATGGATGGAATGTCATGCCTAGATGTTTCCTCGTTCGATACGGCCATGGATTCTACCTCCATCACTTCTTTCCCCTCTGAAGCATCTGGCATCTACAAGTTTAATAATTGTAAATATTAGACCGTAGACAGCATTAGTGAACTAACATGTACAGTATGTGGAAATTAACAAATTAACAAGTATTAAAAAACTAAAATTTTAAAATGTTTACCTCGGTGTGAGATACATTAATGGGTGCTATATGAATATCTCCACCAACCAAGGGATCAGTGGATGGAATTTCATGCCCCTCTGTAGAGTGTGGAACATGAAACTATGGGGTGTTGCTGCTAGCATAAAACATCAACTGCAAGTTCAAAAAATTAATATATTAGCTCAAACTATACATATGTGTAAAAAAGAGGAAAACAAATGAAGAATTTATTACAATTAACCATCTACATACATCTCTCAAAAATCCACAGAAGACAATATTTGAGGAAAGACCATAGCAGGGACGACCACACGATATGCACTTGTGAGGCTCAAAAGTAGGCTGAGGATGTGTTGATGCTGCTGCACTAGTAGATGGTCCTGCACTAGAGGGGGGTACTGTACTAGTGTGTGGTACCACACTAGAAGATGGCACTGCATCGTGACGACCTAGTGTATGTACCACACCAGGGACAGATGTCCCTTCCTCACCCATATGCTGAACCATAGTCCTATGACCAACAACTGCCCATACCAAACTAAAATATGCATTACGTGTCTATGGAATAACACATTGTACAGGTGGGACATCTAGCCCAGGAAACTACCTGTGAAGTGTAGGGATTGGGTGATCAAGGTCTTGAATCCTCACATTGGGTCATTTTTGGGAAACCCCCCATCGATCCTCTTAAACTGCAATATATCAAAATAGTATATGTGTTTACCGAACATGAACTCTGGATATATCTCTCGAAGGAAATACAAGGGGATCTCCTTGTTGTTATGTGGTCGCATATCAAAAACCATATACAATCTATCCATCCAGTTATCAACAAATGGCTGAAAGGTGCACCACTCAATAGAGATATGAGACCTATTTTCATTTCGATTTTCCCCCGTGTGAGGGTCCCTAAACAATGAAAATATATCCTCTTTAGTTATTTTCAACTTTTTGATTGCATTGTAGTCAATCCCATCTGTGTACTCTTTTCTTTTTCTTTCTCTATATGTTGTAATATCATATAGTGTGTTTTTTGAAAATGAAATAGTCTCAACAACTCCCTCCAAAGTGGATGCAAGTGAACGACGAATCCTGTCACCACCACTAAAATCCGTACTAAGGCCTCTCAAGTGGGAAAGCTCAATATATTGGGAATATGGTTACAGACATGAAAATTTTAAAATATATCAGCTATGAAATAGTCCTAGTGAAAGAAAGCAAAAAAATACAATTGGTGACATGTCAGGTACATGCATTTATATATAAATTTATGTTTGAACAATTACATTTCATTCCTTAAAAAAATACTTATATTGAGATCATTTTGGGTCAATGGGTACAAATTAGTGACTTCGTCAAGGAATTTATTGAAAAGACACATTGATATGTTCAGCATGGCCACTTGGAATAATGACAGGATGAGAAGTTTAGAATATCCAAAGATTCATTTCCCCGTGGTACTATACTTTCAATTGTTGATTTTTTCAATAGCTACACTCTACAACCTCAAAATGAGATCAAAAGTCAGTATTATAACTCTGAGTAGGCTTCTTTGATGGTACATATTAGATATAGGAATGGCCCAAATAGTAGTGAAGAGAAAAGAGAAATTCTAAAGGAGTATCACTTTTACATAAGTGATGATAGTTCCATAACTTCCACTATGTACGTCATTGCTTCATAATGTTCTATGATCATTTGAAAGGTAGAAACATATAGATGGATTGACACTAGATTTGTTTTGGTGGATGTGCTAGTCAGTTGAATAATGCATGCATATTTCAATGGTTGTTTTCATTGCATAAAAACTACAAAGTTCCACATATGTGGAACTATTTTGAGACTGGGCATGGTAAAGGAGAGCATGATGGACCTGGAGCATGTGTCAAAACATCCCTATGAAGAGAGGAATTGAACTTATCTATAGTATCAACTATTTGAAATGGTTAATCTATAGTTAGGTGGTGCACATTAGTAATGGGAGAGGAATTAGCTACGTGAGTAGAATCCACAAGAAAGAGACATGTGGAGAGAGTTTTTTGGGAGATCGTAGACATATATCGTTCACATGCATGGGAATGAAAAACTATTCCTAGGACTCGTGGATTTCATTTTCTTTGAAGCTCTGATAACCGAGTATCTGAAATTTGGACCAGAAAACTTGCTTGTTTTTTACCGTCTTGTTGTGATGGTGATGGGGATGGGTGTGAATAATTGGATTGGGTTGATGGATCAGATCGCATATTACCTCCACTTGATCAGCATGTAATTTTTGAGTTAACTCCGTTGGAATAAGACCAATCATATATTTCTATACACTTTTATCAAGTCTTGGACCTTGTACAACCTGGTATGATGCATTTCCTTAACATTTTTTTTGGTTTATTTATGTAGTCTTGAAACTCAGATTAATGGCCTTGTATCAGATGAAAAATATTTTATCATATGCCTACAATCATATTGTGTAGGACACATATACGTAGTGGTTTCCTCAAAATATAGTGAATGAGGTGGTGATAATTGGTTGACATGTTGTATAGAGGGAAACCAAACCCTCATTATGTCCATGAGTGATGATGAAAAAAACCACTTCCTAATCGGGTCTATGGTTGTTAAAGGTGAATACCTTAAAATGAAAACAATCAAAGAAAGAATGGTGGATATGTTTACAGGAATTAGAAACTAGGTGCAAGTGTGTATAACTTTACAAGCTTAACCATTGGTACAACCCTCCAGGTACGAGCAATACCTAGCTGAAATTCATTGATGCTACACTACTTCTTACTAGATACAGAGCATGGAGAATAATGGAGACCATCATTATCAGAGATGATATGGAGGGCTTGGTTGTATGATAATAGGTTGGATCTAGAATGATGAGTATGTATCATAATTTTAATTTTTCCATGTATGTTTCTTATGAATATGTCAATTTTGTGTTCTTGATATGTGAAATTTTCCATAATGTTGTTTATAAATATGCCAAAAGTTCTCTTGTATGTCAAGTGAATGAACATGCCAAATTTTATATATGATCAATAAACCCTATATATCAATCATATGAACATTTCAATATCTCATTCAAATGATATACATAACATTGGAATACATACATATACCTATTTAGGTCATACCTCTCAAAGTTATTTGTAGGCTTTCTTACAGGATTAAAACCCTAATTTTTCACGTAGGTAATATTGTCAATGTTTTAAGATGATATATAAAACTAGGATGATGGAAACAAGATGCCACAGAAATAACTTTCTATTTTAAGGCTTGTATAATTTCCTTCTTGACAACTCACCTCTTATACCATGTTAATTTTTAGATTAGAACCATTAGTTCAATGCATAAAGGTAACCATAAAATATTTACATAAAGAATTTAAAATGTAGGATCTAGTATGTGGAGGTGACCTACAACTTACTATAGATCGATGCTTGGGACTTTGATCGATGAAATGTTGATTCTGTTGGATTCATGATGTGGGATTTTAGCTACAGGGGCCCTCTCCCACCCGTCGATTTCTCGGTGACCTCCATATACGGTGGTTTCTGAAACTAGGGTTTTTCTTGGTCAGGGAAAATGCATTTGATGCCAACAACGGACAAACTTGGAAATCCACGGATGTTCAGATGTGACGGTAGTTTCCATATTTACCATGCCAAAACACTGTAGCAGGAGTTGACGAAATTCAAAATTGTGGTTCCGTGATGTTTTTCGTGCACCGGACACAAGTCCACCAAGTGTCCTTGAATGGTATCTAGAGGTGACCTACATATCATGATATATCGATGCTTGGGCATTCGATTGAAGAACTGTAGATTCCTTTGGATTTGCGACGTGGTATTTTAGCTAAGGGGGGGTCTCTCCCACCTGTCTATTTCCTAGTAACCTCCGTATATGGTGCTTTCTTAAACTAGAATTTTGCTCGGTATGGGACCACCTGTCTATGGGGGTCTCTCCCACCTGTCTATTTCCTAGTAACCTCCGTATATGGTGGTTTCTTAAACTAGAATTTCGCTCAGTATGGGACAATGTATTTTGTGCCAATGCGGGCCGAAATTGGAAATCCATAGACGGTGGCTATTTGGTGGCGTTTCCATACTTCCCATGCCCAAACAAGCTAGCAGGAGTTGACGGAATTCAAAAATTTTGCTCCGTGACGTTTTTTGCACACCGGGCACAAGTCCACCAAGTGTCCCTAAACGGTATCTGGAGGTGACCTGCAACTTGCCATAGATTGATTCTTGGGCCTCTGATTGATGAACTGTTCATTTTGTTGGATTTATGATGTGGCATTCTAGCTAGGGGGGCTCCTCTCCCACCTGTCCATTTCATGATGACCTCTATATACAGTGGTTTCTAAAACTAGGGTTTCACGTAGTAGGGGACAATGCATTTCACGCCAATGAGGTCCAAAGTTGGAAATCTACGCATGGTGGGGATGCGGTTGGAATTGAAATATTTCCCATGCCCAGAAACACTAGCAAGAGTTGACATAATTCAAAATTTCATTTCTGTGATGTTTTTTGCACATCGGGCACAAGTCCACCAAGTGTCCTTGAACGGTATCTGGAGGTGACCTACAAATCATGATAGATCAATGCTCATGCCTCTAATCAATGTATAGTTGATTCCATTGGATTCATGACATGGTATTTTAGCTGGGGGGGGCCTCTCTCACATGTCCATTGGCCGATGAACTCCGTATATTATGGTTTCCAAAACTAGGGTTTCATTGAGTAAGGGACAATGCATTTCAAGCCAATGGGGATAAACTTCGACAATGCATTTCACACCAACAAGGACCAAACTTGGAAAACCATAGCCCTAACAAGGGTTTAGTGTTTAACATGCATGGCCCATAACCATAACCCTATCAGGAAAACCATAATCCTAACCCTAATCTTATCTTACTATCCCAACTCAGTTCAGAATCAATCTGATGTCTAACTCAACTTTTTCAAATCCAGTGGACTTATGCTTCAAATCATGTTGATTCATGAAGTTGGTTCTCGATATTTGGATTCTATTGTAGTTCCTTTAATGCTGAGTGATTAGCCATTGGGTGCATGAGGTTTGTTTAATAGTGTTGTTGGTTGTTGATCAAATGTGAAGCATGTATTGTACTTAGTTTTATTAAATTACACTTGAGCAGTGACTTAACATGTAATTTAATAATCCAAAGTCACAATTTTTGATTAGATATATCCAATTGGTGTTCATGTAGTGAGTTTATTGAAACATTGAAATACATTGTATCGCACTTAGATTTATTAAATTGGACGAGCAAGAACTTTGAATTTACTTGTAATGATCATCCAAAATCACAATTTCTAATTACATATCCAATTAATGTGCATGTAGTGAGATCATTGAAACCTTTGAATATAATAGTTTGTTCTTTTGACATAGTGAATTCATAAGTAATAGATAATCCACATAAATCAATACAATAGATTGACACAAGAACATGTGGAAACTAAAGAACAAATTCAAAGTGAAATGTATCATTCATTTATAACTGAAATGTCAATGTGCATGTCTCCAAAAGTATGATGTCTCCAAAACTATCCAAGCCACACGTACATGTATCCGAAAATATCGAAGCCACATGTACATGTAAGTGAAATGCCAATGTACATGTCTCCAAAAGTACATGTATCCAAAACTATCCAAAAAAAACCAAGCCACAAGTACATGTATCGAAATGTTCATAGCCCATAAGACACATTAAAACTCAAGATTCCTCTTTTTCTTTCCCGATGTTGATCCTCTAGGCACAACTCTAGGACCATTGTGCATCTCTAGATCCTACAAATTAAATATCAATTGTTAAATTCAATTAACTATGTACTAATACCTTATCTCAATAAAATACCATATCTAAATTAACTCAACAATTATCAACATGTTCATGGACATTGCATAAAACAATTCGTCACTAATGGACATCTCACCTCAGCAAGAGACTATGACAAAGGGGATTGTGTTCGTTGTGTAGGAGATGGAGTTGTTGGTTGAACATCAAGGATGGTTGCATCCACGGTTGAACCAGAGGGGGCAGGAACTGCTACTGCTAGTGGTGGTACAATCACCAAATGTTGAAGTAGTTAGACATGTGCATGAATAAACCACAGAAAACAATAACATACTATTTGTAGATCATGTGCAAGTAGTTGTACCTCTATGTGGCTTGTTGTTATTGCAGATGCCACATTGACTGCTGCATCAATAACTCTTGCTTCTGGTGTCTACAATCACCAAATGTTGAAATAGTTAGACATGCATGAATAAACATATGCCAACAATAATAAACTATGTAACGATCATGTTGAAATAGTTGGACCTCTGTGTGACTTGTTCCCATTATAGATGCGGCATTGATTGCTGCATCAACCATCCCTACGAGATTTTCAATAGTAAACGCTGGCTCCTGATGCAGTAAACATGAAAATCAAACATTAACAAAACATTTTATGCATTGGATTTCAAGTTAACCAAGAAATATCATCGAAGGATATACATTACCATGGTATTAGTAGTTCCATGGTCGTGGACAACTGGAGTCTTGCTAGGAGTATGCCACCTCATATACACATGACCATTGTTCACGTATGGTCTATGAGGAGATACAACTCCTGGAAATGGTCCAGGTGTTACGGTTGGTGCCTATAATCAACAAGTATTCATGTAGTCAGTCATGCATGATTTAACGAACATACATGTATTTAAAAAATGACATGTTTAATTGTTTACTTGGAGCCCAAATGTTTCCTCAGTTGATACGACCATGGATTCTACCACCATCACTGCTTTCCCCCATGAAGTATCCGACATATGTAAGTTTTATAATTGTAAATATTATAATGTAGATAGAATTAGTGAACTAACATGTACAGTATGTAGAAATTAACAAATTAACAAGTATTAAAAAAACTAAAATTTTAAAATGTTTACCTCGGTGTGAGATACGACAATGGGTGCTATATGAATATCTCCACCAACCAAGGGATCAGTGGATGGAATGCCATGCCTAGATGTTTCCTCAGTCGATACAACCATGGATTCTACCTCCATCACTGCTTTCCCTTGTGAAGGATCTGGCATTTGCAAGTTTAATAATTGTAAATATTAGATTGTAGACAACATTAGTGAACTAACATGTACATTATGTGGAAATTAACAAATTAACAAGTATTAAAAAAATGAAATTTTAAAATGTTTAGCTTGGTGTGAGATACAATAATGGGTGCTATATGAATCTCTCCAACAAAAATGGGATTAGTGTACATAATTTCATGCCCCTCTGTAGACTGTGGAACATGAAACTCTGGGGCATCGTTGTCGGCATAAAGCATCAACTACAAGTCCACAAAATTAATATATTGGCTCAAATTATGCATATTTCTACAAATAGGAAAATAAATGAAGGATTTATTACAATTAACCTTCTACATACATCACTAAAAAACCCACTGAAGAAAACATCTGAGGAAAGACCATAGTAGGGACGACCACATGATGTGCACTCGTGAGGCTCAAAAGTAGGCTGGGGATGTGCTGTTGGTGCTGCACTAGTAGATGGTCCTACAATAGAGAGAGGTATCACATTAGTGGGTGGTACTGCACTAGAATATGGTCCTACACTATGATGACCTAGTGTATGTACCACACCAGGGACACATGTCCCTTCTTCACCCATATGTTGAACCATAGTGCTATGACGAGCAACTGCTCGTGCCAAACTAAAATATGCATCATGTTTCTGTGGAATAACACAATGTATAGGTGGGACATCTGGCCCAGGAAATTACCGGTGAGGTGTAGGGATAGGGTTATCAAGTTCTTGAAGCCCGGCGTTGGGTCGGTTTTGGGGCATCCCCCCACCGATCCCCTGAAACTGCAAGATACGAAAATAGTTTACGTGTTTACCCAAAGCTAACTCTGCATACATCGTTCAGAATAAATATAGGGGGATTTCCCTGTTGTTATGTGGTGGCATATGAAAAACCATATACCATATGTCCATCCAGTTATCAACAAATGGCTGAAATGTGCACCACTCAATAGAGATATGAGGCCTATTTTAATTTGAGATTTCCACTGTGCGAGGGTCCCTAAACAATGAAAATATATTCTCTTTGTTTATTTTCAACTTTCTGATTGCATTGTAGTCAATCCCATTAGTGAACTCTTTTATTTTTCTTTCTCTATATGATGTAATATCATATATTATGTTGCTTGACAATGAAATAGTCTCAACAATTGAATCCAAAGTGGATGCAAGTGAACGTTGAATCCTCTCACAACCACTAAATGCCGTACTAAGTCCTCTCAAGTGGGCAAGCTCAATATATTGGAAATATGGGTACAGACATGAAAAGTTTCAAATATATCAGCTATGAAATAGTCCTAGGGAAGGAAAGAAAAAAAAAATGCAATTTGTGACATCTCAGGTACATGCATTTATCTATAAATTTATGTTTGAAGAGTTATATTTCATTCCTTACTTACAAAAAAACTAATATTGAGATCATTTTGTGCCAACGGGTACAAGTTAGTGACTTCGTTAAGGAATTAATTGAAGAGACACATCAATATGTTCAACATGTCCACTTGGCACAATGGCAGGATGACAAGTTTAAAATATGCAGAGATACATTTCTGCATGGTACTATAGTTTCAGTTGTTGATTTTGCCGAGAACTACACTTTGCCACCTCAAAATGAGATCCAAAGTTAGTATTATCACTTTGAGCAGGTTTCTTTGATGGTGTATATCACATACAGACATGGCCCAAATAGCAATGAAGAGCAAAGATAAATCATAAAGGAATATCACTTGTACATAAGTGATGATAGGTGCTAGGAATTCCACTATGTACCAAGGATGATGTTAATAACCCCCCCTAGATTTATATGTATAAAAATGGGTTAATCTCTCTGATATATAGGAAAATTTGAAGGCGATTTTATCAATAATATAATATGTATATATCAAAAAATTGGTGAATCTTACATTGTATTATATAATGTTGTAAAATCCTGGTGAATCTTTCATTTTATAATATAATGTTGTAAAATCTTGGCAAATCTTTCATTTTATTATATAATGTTTTAAAATCTTGGCGAATCTTTCACTAAGTTATAAGATATTGTAAAATCTTGGCGAATATTTAATTTCATAATAAAAAATTGTAAAAACTGACAAATCTTTCACTGATTTATAGAACATTGTCAAAATAGAGGAACAACAAAATTAGTCAAATAACATGAATCCCATCATCAACAACAGAACATGTAGACTCACAAGTAACAACTGGAAGGTGTCAGTGAAACACAACTGCAGTGACTAGATTCAGGGCAAGTGGGGACTCCACTGGTTATCTTGTCCCTTAATGGTCAAGTGGACATATGGGGACATAAATCTTAACAAACTGATAAACTAATAAACTGATAGAATTATACATTATGCTCGATATTTTCCTCGACTAGCCAATTATGGTCATGGAGGCTAATACAATTATGCATTGTAATTATGCCAATTGATTATTGCATTAAATGAGTTTTGGTCTTGTGCCAATAGGTATCCTACGATCAATGCATAGGAACCTAGTGCATAGACCATTTTTCTCTTCACTTAGCTATGTAGATCTCATTTATTTTTTTGAAAAACAATAAGTATTTACAAAGAAAATATACAATCGATGTAAAAGAATCGAAAAACTGAAGGCAATTACTTCATGCAACTAAAAGTTAATAAAATAATCTTTTCTCAAACCCTAAAACCAACCTTGATTCAATCTACAACAAAGGGTTAAATAAAGCATCGAATGAGAACTAGAATCATTCAAAGGACTTAACACAATATTTAACCAAAATACATACAAACTTCAAAAATCGACAAAATTTTTCAATCAAAAGCAATAAACAAACCATAAAAATTTGTCAAGATATTCATGCTAAACACCAACATTGTTTCATGTACTTGAATGAGCCCATTTCTTGCTTAGCGGAAGTGTTATCAAATTAGTTATTTATCATTTAATGTTAGGAAACTATCTATGTGAAGAGATAGCTCTTAGGCCTAGCTTTCTCAAATTCCAATGTCATTTCCTGTCACATACAAGAAAGAGACAATGTAAGAGATAAATATCAAACCATCAATCTTAAAATAATCTTCATGAAGGTAATGTAGCTCAAATCATCAATGTTACAACAAAAAAGTACAATGTAGAAATTATTTTTACCTAAAACACAACCTAAAATTCAGATACATTGATCACCACTAACCAACAAGGGTACATGGAAAACCTAGACCAAAATAAGACTCAAGAAGTTTAATAGTATTAGGCTTCAGAACATGGTTCTCTTGCAAGTAAAATTTAGTCATTTAAGTCTGTCCTTGAGCAGTATTTTATTAATACTCAAGCCTTCCATTGACCTTCTTCTGTTCAAATTTAAATCTAGATATTTTGTGTAGATACCATTATAAATGATATCTTCACTGCAATTAATGCATCAACTCTCCCATTTACTGTTGTATTTTTGTTCAATAAACTAAGGCATGGCATAGTAATATAGTTTATTCACATTACCAAGTTTATGACTGATTTGACTTTAAACGGTGCACCAAACAAAATCCTTCACCTCTGTCTAATTTTCAGAAGAACTAACAAATGCCCTAAATTAGAACACATTTTATCCTCAAGAATGTTGTTTCACTGATCAAGGAAGTCTTCAAATAGTCCTTCAATATGCTACCAACAATCAAAACAGTTCCAAATCATGCTATAAAACTTAGGGAATAAGTTCATAATTTCTACTTTATTTTTAAAGTGATTCCTTTAATCTCAAAGAATATAATTAGGATTATAGATGACCTCTTCACAAAACTTGATGGGTGAACCATCAAAATATTCTAGAATGAGCACGTATCACCAATCACTTATTCATATGATTTTACTTTCAAGGAATTGTACCTGAGTGGGTGTCCTTGCAAGTTTCCACCTCCACTACTGAACCACAACTCCATCATTGAGTCTTATTCTAGTCTGAATATTAACTAGTGTTAATATTAACAAAAAAAAACAAGAATGGTCTTATTATTCCCTGAAATTCCTAATTAAGTTCTTCAATTTTCCTAATTCCTTTTCGATATGTTAAACCATTCATTTTGAAGAAAACAAACCCTATAGCAACATCACAAATCAAAAATTACTATTAAATCGATAATCATGTGAGGGCCATAACAATCCACTTCATAGCCAATGCAATCATTTCTGCATGAATACTAGTCATCCCAAGACCTTCCTTTTCTCTACCAATGTTGCAAATGTCTAAGGAAATTGGTGGTAGACCTTGTTCCCAAAGTAAAAATTTTTAGAATACATTGTATAATCTTGAATCTTACCCCCATTCCATCTACGTGGACACCCACACCTGGATTCTACTCAATGAACCATTTGTTCAACCAGGAGTACAAAATCCATCACAAGAATCTCGTCTCACTTTGAAACATGCCCCTCTCCTCTTTCCCCACCTTTATAGATCCTATATTTTCCTCCTCTGTCATATAAAGCAGGAATTCCTTTCCTTACAGAAACAAAAGCTCTGTGCAACACTTTGTTGTTCTCCCAAGAACTTTTGGTGTACCCATTCTCTAGGCATACTGCTCTCCACCCATACTTAGACCTGCAATGCATGTTCTCTTATATGAACTTCCTTCATGATTTCCCTACATAGGCCCCTATCTGTATCATCTCCACTCATGTCTTCCCATCTTTTCTCACCCAATGACATCAAGTGAGAAGTTAGGGTCATGAGCACTGACACGACAATTGATGAGGAAGAATTCCAAGCCAACTTCCTCAAACATTGTATTCACTCCATCAAATCTCACACTATTGATTTGTTTAATAATGTTGTTTATTCTAGTTTACCTAAGCTTGGTCACTCAAATCCGAATAATTACAAAACCATCATAAGGGAACACATTCTCCAAGCTCTGCACTATAGTTCTTCATTTATGACTTTCAAACAAACATGAAAGGAGGTGACTAAGGGCCAAAGGACATGTAAATTTCTACTTGGAGTACCAAACTACAAACCATATTTTGACACACACAACCATTACCGAGGAGGTTCACAAATAGTAGATATCAAAACAGGGTGTTTTTCTAAGTCTGTAAGGAAGCAATGTTATAGTCCTTATGATGGGATTTTGAAGGAGGTGTGCTCCCAGATTTATGTAGCCTAAGTACCCTTTGTGAAAAAGGGATTTCAATCCATCGGTCATAGATTCAAAAGAATTGATATAAGGTAATTCTTGCTGTTGATTGCATATCATCATCTGAAGAAGAGTAATAGAATTATCTTACTCTAATCAAGAGTAACTTATGAAATATTTACAGTAGATCAAAGGTAATATTTATGCCCATCTCTTATCAGTATTCTCAATAAAAATGATGTTAAAACCAGTGATAACGCTTCAGTTACAACCTGTAGCATTCATGTTTTGGAGGCAAGTAAAAGACGTGATGGTTTAACAGTTTGACATCTCACACAATATTTGAATTAAAAGGTGAACTTTCAAAGAAAAACATCATTGACTATTATTTTATAGGAGCTGACCTATGTTGATTTGAGGATGAACATATATATATATATATATATATATATATATTGTTATATTTTAATCATTCAAGATAGCATTATGTTAGGATCTTTAATTGAAAGAATAACAAGCACAACAATCAAACACAAGAGACAATGAACACAATGTTTTTCCTCGGGGAAACCATAAAGGACAAAAACCCTGCAACTTCCTCAGAGATAGAATCAGCACCAAAAGAAAAACCCCAAAAATAGTAATATGATCTCCTGATAGCCATAATCTCTTTCTTTCTAGTCCCAGCAACTTCTTCTCCCTCAGCTATGCGCTACAACTGAGTGTGAGTGCGTGTGTGATAAATAGAGAGGCTCACTCTCTATTTATACTAATTCCTAACTTGTCAATAACTCACTAGGGCTGAATTCTCTAGGAGAGTCTAATAACCCTAGGGCCCCACAACTGCGGGGACTTTAACCCTTGATCAATAGGAGGGTTACCCACAATGACTTGACATGACTTGTTTACATTATTGAATATCCCGATAGGAACATCGGGGCATGACATGACTCAAATAAATTATAGACACTTCTCGAAATAAACATCGGGGTACAATACATAAGATAATCAAGTGAATACATTCTGAAGTTACAAATACATCAACACTCCCTCTTAACTAGGAAGGTATTCTCTCGACACAATTTGTCAGCATTGGTATTCTTGTATGTATCAACTGGATCATGTCATCATATTCACCTTCAAGTCATATTCATCTTCAAGTCATATTCATCTTTGAGTCATCTTCATCTTGGATTTGGATCATCACTCGATCTGGATCATAATCACTAGATCTGGATCATCACTCAATCTGGATCATCATCACTGGATATGGATCATCATTGGATCTGGATCATCATCACTGGATCTAGATCATCACTTGACCTGGATCATTACTGGGTCATCATCATAGGTGCTATCTCATGATTCTTCTCATCACAGGAAGTTCTACAGAGCCAACTGTTATACACCTGATTGGCACCTCTCCGTCCGAGTGCTCACATCCCTCAGGTCGGAACACAAAAGGACACTTATCGATTGAGGTTTGCCTAGTTTCATTATACCTTGGTTGATGATGAAATACATTGCCTATATGCCCAGCTGATTACTTTGCCATTTTGAGATTTTGAGTAGCATTCGCGACTATATCTATTGGCATCTTGCGCATCATACGCGAGTATCATGTTCAGCAGGTCGCGCATACATGTATACGCGGGTTGCATTTCTATAGAGTCGTGTATCATACGCAGGTTTCTTTACTATAGACCCGCGTATGGTTTCCTCAAAATTAATATTTAAAAACAATCGATAATAGAAGATTATTTCATTCATTTAACTTAATCTTCCTAACTGCTACAACCTCCCTAACCTTCGAGAACTGCCTCATTTCATCCATATAAATAGAGTCCTTGGGGAGGGGGTTTGATATACATACTTGGAGAGCAAAGTTATGCTGGTGGATTGTCTACAGAAATATTTGGAGCAGAGAAACTCAGAGTCCTTTGGTGACAGAGGAGTCCTTGTTCAGACATTGGGTTGTAACCTAAACTCTTTCTATTATTGTTAATAAATATATTACTTCTTCCATATTGTGTTTCATGGGTTGTGGATTGGTAAATGTTTACATTTCATTATAATATATGATTTGCCTAACCTGCATCTATATATATGAATTACTTTGTATCTGGAAGAGTGTTTATTAACAGGTGAAGGAGGAACTATCCTGGAGACTTTGGAAGTGGATCAGAGAGGGAGAAGATAGCAAGGATCAACCTTCGTATTTTACAAGTAAGTTCCTGCTACTTTCCTATTTCCTATTCTGTGCTTTTAGAGTCAAACTGTCTACAAGTAATGAGTATGTTGGTAACCCCCCAGACCTAGGTTATTAGGTGAATTATCCTATACAACAGAACTGGTGACTCCGCTAGGGAAGCCAAGTCTACTTTAGGTCTTTTTCTGTTGTCCTGACCAATCATTGCTCGAATTTTTGTTCGTGATTTTTGTCCTGCTTTCTTACTTACTGTAGCATTTGAAAGTCTTGGGTCTTTCTCTGTCTTTGAGAATTCTTTTTATACCCATACGCGGGTTGTCCCACTGGACAATAGCAAATACTGAGTCTTATGCACGGGTTGTTCCATTGTACAGTCGCGCATCCTTCACGACTGCACTACTACACAGTCGCGCATACTCCTGAAAACTGTGATTTTTGTGTCAAAGTTTGCTTGTTCTTTGGCCTGTTATACGTCCTATTTTCTGTTAAGACTTTCTTTAAGAGTGTTGCAGAGTTGTCTGAGTGTATCAGGTGATCACATCTCAGTGCTTTTCGAAGCCCTTAGGTTCTTTTTACTTGTCTTATTTACTGTTGCATCTTGAAACTTTCTGGCCGGTTTGGGTTGTTGGTTTGAGTGCCTGAGTCTAGATCAGTGATCAGGGTATTAGACTCTGTCTGTCCAGTCTGCTTTCTATCATTTATTGGTTTGCACTTGCCTATTTGAAAGTCTGCAGTGATCTCTTGGTCATTGTCTGCACCCCAGTTGAGGTCCTGGCCTGCTTTTCTTGCTGGTTTTTAGGTTCTGTTTGCCTGTTAGTTTCAGTTTGTGTTTTTTATACAGTCTATAAGTGTCAAGTTTACTCAAGCATTGCATTTATACATGCACAGTAGTTTTTTGAGCATTTTTTAAAGTGAAAAACAAAACATAGTTAATCTTTTGCATTGTAATTTTTGCATTAGAGTAGTGTTTGTTTCAGTTTAAGAAATACTATCTCAGAAAAATACAAAAACATATAGGCTTAGTTTCTCTTTTTGCTGTATATAGTTCATCAATACTTATTTGAAAAAATGAAAAGAAGTTTATTTTATAGTGATAGTTTGCTTTAGATGCACTTTTGCTTTCATTTATTTTCTCCTGAGTCATAACATCATACAGTCCATCACTTCCACTTCCTTTGAGTAAAGAACAACCCTTAAAATTAACGCTTAAATTTAAAATCTATTAGTAAGTTTTTATTTTTAGGGCCTTCCACCTACTAGCTTAGGCTAGGTTTGTGGGCTAGGGAGTGTAAAATTCCCACAAACTATAAACTCAGACGTAGTGGGCTATTCATTAGGTAAATCCTTGGTTCTACCACTGTATCTGGGAAGCTCCTCTCAAACGGGAGTTAAGCACTAGGCCGCGTGGAGGCTTGGACAGAGGGGATAACCCCCCGAATCCTTGTCAAAACGTAACCCAGGACTTTTGCGCATCTGGGGATTCTGTTTAGGCAGAATTTCAGGCTCAGCTACCCTGCCCATGCGTACGAGTTCGGCTTGCGACTGTCCCCCCAGACAGTAGGTATTGTCAAGGTAGCCTTAGTCTCTTGTCTTTTTAGGGCTCATACCTAGGTAAACCGGAAGGTTATTTCTGGTTCACCTTGAACGGACTTGGAAGGTAACCCTTGTGGAAAGTGTAGGAGGGCAATTGGGTGATTCCTCCGCTGGTGCCTAAGAACCCCTCAAGGACGCCAAGTAACTGTTCATCAGCTTTCTTCGGGAAAGCATATGTTTATAGCCTGTTTTGATTGCTTGAGACTCTAGGATCTTTTTAGTGTGTGCTCTGTGGATCTGCTTGTGTTTAGTTGGCCTTAGGGTGTGATTTTTTAAAGTATTAATTCTGGAGGACCAACTTGTTAGAAGGTCAAGAAGGTTGAGAAACCTTCCTCCTCTCTCACCACTGGAACCTCCACCTTTACCTCAAAGGCGGAGACTAAGCACAGGTGGTTCTTTTGAACCAGTAGGAGTAAGTGAGGTTCTTGGTGAACCGGAATTAATAGCTAACCGCTTTGACTTTGACACAGTCGAGGTAGAATAATTGCAAGCCGATGAGTTTGCAAGAAATTATAATACCCCCTTGACTGATTTGAACAATCCAGTGATTGTGCAGGTTAGGCCTTTTAGTTCACCAGTGCTAGGTGTACCTGTAGGTACAGCTATGTCTTCTGACGGAGAAAGTTCATTTGTCTTCACCTCAGCCCTTCTGGTTGAAGGGGTGCTACCTCCCCCGGTTAGTACGCCTAGATCTAGTTTACCTTCCACACCCTTAACTCCAGCAAGCTGGGTGGTCCAACCACTGGTTTACTCAAACATAGGAAGTATGTCTGGTGATATGGCTACTGGGATTCCTAGTATGCCTACAATTCCTTCTTCCTTCCCTTACACTATCCACAGTGGTTTGGTGGGATCCTCGACCTTTATCCAAGGATTCCCTTGGAATGGGGGGCACATACCCCCATCCAGTCCATATGTAGGTCCACCTCCTTCATATGTAGGAGTGCAGTTTGGCAACAACACCTCTTACGTGAAAAGATACCAAACCCCTATTTCGGTCCCATACACGAGCTCTCCCTTCTCTTTGTTTAGTGGAGGGATACCTGCTCCAGTATTTCAGACCCCTACTTCTATGGGGACGGCCCGAACCACTTACACTGCACCTCCCACCCAAAATCCGGTGGCTTACGGATGGAGCCCGTTCCAAAGAAACCTACCCACTTCACAACCGGTGTCTGGGGGCATCCCCATCTTTACTTATGGGTGATCGGGGGAAAGTCCCTCTAATCCCCAAGCTAGTACCTCTAGTACACCGGCTAGGCCAAAGCTTCCTTTTCTGGAAACTTTGAACTTGCCAGACTTATCAAAGTTAATGAATGATCCGGTGAGGCATGACCCCTTGTGGCCACCTGTTCCCACCAAACTGCCCTCGGACATCCCTATGTTCGAAGGTAAGGCTGGTGAAGATCCTGGGGCACATGCCACCACCTTCCACTTATGGTGTTCTTCCAACTCATTGAATGAAGATTCAGTGAGATTGAGGCTATTCCAGAGGACCTTGATGGGCACTGCAGCAAAATGGTACATTGAGCTTCCTTTTACTGCTTTTACCAGCTTCTGGGACTTGGCTACCGCTTTCCTTAGCCACTTTCAGCTTCCAGTCCATTACGACTTCAGAACGCACTTGTTGTCCACCTTTAGACAAAACAAGGAAACCCACATCTCGGATCATATCCAAGAGTGGAGGAGGCGAAAGAGCCTCATTAAATCTACCATCCCTCCTGAGTTTCTATTAGAATGGTTCCTTAAATCTTTATTGCCCTATATATCTAAGGATGTCTCCACATCAGGAGTGACTAGTGAGGAAGAAGCCATACTTAGGGCCCAGCAGTTGGACTTGATTTATTCATAGTCTGGGATTTTATATGAAATCATCCCTGAGTCACCAAGGCCTTCTCATGAGGCCGAGAAACCCAAGCCTAGACCCCATGCCGATGGTGTGGTTGGGTCTGTAAACTCTCCCACTGTAGAGTCTTTGACAAAACAACTTCACCAATTGTCTGTCAAACAATCTACGGCGGAGGCAGCAAAGGCTACCCCCTCCTCCCAAAGTGCAAATGTTTTTGCACAAACCTCTTCGAAGGGAAATCAGCAGCCCGGCGGGAAGAAGAAGAAAGGAAAAAAGGGAGAGGGAAACCAAAATCAAAACAATCCAAAGCCCGCAAACAATGCTGATGGGGGAAAAAAGGAAAAGAATAAAGTCAAGTTCCCTTGTAAGTTGTGCCAAGGGGACCATCTTACCCATCTTTGTCCCCTCATGGAACAAGCTCAGAAGCTGTTACAAACGCAACCACCGGCTGTCCTGAAGGATCCATTTCCCCAAGGGCAGAATTCTACTTCAGCTTCTACCATAGCAGGGGGCAGTCAACTGCTCCTGACCCTAATTATATCAACATGGTTAGATCCTCAACTTTGTTACAAACCAGGAACAAGAACTATGAGAAAGAGACCGATGAGAAGGGTAAAGCTATAGTTGAATCTTCCAACCCTCTCACTATAGAGAAACCTATGGAAATAATGCCAAAGATACCCAAAGGTGTCTTTAAGAAGACTTTGCATAACCCAAATGCCCGAGCCGCTTCTAACAACTCAGTGGTTGAAGACTTGGCCCAGACTCCTTGTGCAATGTCAGCTTTGGAGGTGCTACAAAGCTGTCCCGCTCAGCAAAATGCCCTTTTAGTAGCTCTAGGTAGTATGGACTCTTCAAGTCTCTTAGCGAAATTTAATCTCTCTGATGTTAAAATTTGCCTCCCTTATCATGTAGCTTTATCGATAGATGTTGTCCATGGTGGTAAGACCATTGGACGAGCGGTTGTTGATGAGGGAGCCTCTACTTGTGTTATGTCTCTGGCTTGTTGGAAAGCTCTCAGATCCCCAGAGCTGGTCCCATCAACCACTTTACTTACTAATTTTTATGGAAGGTCTTTCTGTCCACATGGTATCCTACCAGCTTTCGAGATTAAGCTGGCCGGTAAAGGAGTCTCTGTTGAAGTCGAAGTGATTGATACTCCATTGGACTACAATTTGCTTCTGGGTAGGAATTGGACTTATGCAATGTTTGCTGTTGCATCTGCTGTCTTTCGTGTCATGGTATTTCCACATGAGGGAAAGCTGGTCACTGTTGACCAACTTGATTTTACTCGTAAAGGACGCTTAGAGTCTAAAGATTCCACTGTGCCATTGGTTGATCAGGCCAAACCTGCTGCATAGAGCTTGGGGGCTGGACTGTACGCATCATTGATGGGCACATTCGACATTCCAGCTCTAGTCCTTTATCTTGGTTCTACTACTGCAGGGAAGTCCATTGATTCGGTGGTCGATAGGACAGATCCTTGGGTCCTCCCACCCCCTCAAGAACCGAAAGTGCCCTTGTCTGCAGTGGAAGTGGCGTATCAAGCTATTACCCAAACCACTGTAGATCTCATTCCAGATCCTCTTACAGTCTCGGATGATCTGGAAGAAGTTTATATGCCTGCATGGGCGGATGACTCTTTACATTCCATAGATTTCTTAGACATTGTTTTACCTTCAGATGAAGCTATTCTGGAAGCTATGTGTTCACGTGATAAGATATGTGAGGATCTTCATCACCGATCTTATTTCCTTCCAAAGCTAAGAAAGATAGAAAACCAAGAGTTCCATGTGAGACTGTCGGATGATGTTGATATACCTGTCAACCCTTTACCTAGGGAAGGAGTGTTTGCCGAGGGGAATATGGCAAACATTTCCGCTACTATACCGATCAACATCTCTGTAAAGCCAGATGTCGTGGAAAATATCTATATAGGTGCAAACTGCTCTCCGGAGGAGATTGCTATTTATACTGCCCTTTTCAAGGAATTCCGCGATATCTTTGCCTGGTCATATGAGGAGATGCCAGGGATTGATGCATCTATTGTTCAACATGAGATCCCAACCTATCCTGATGCTAAGCCGGTTCGGAAAAAATTACGCCCCGTGAACCCATGTAAGGCGGCGGCTATGAAGGCAAAGGTAGAAAAGCTGTTGAAAGCAGGTTTTATATATCCTGTTTCTTTGACTGAGTGGGTGTCCAACCCAGTTCCTGTTGATAAAAAGCAAGGGACTATTCGCATTTGTACGGACTTTAGAGACCTTAACAAATCCTATCCCAAGGACAACTACCCTACACCATTTATTGATCAGATCATAGATGCATGTGCGGGTAGTGAGGTATTCTCGTTTATGGATGGTTTCTCCAGCTATAATCAAATCCAAATCAAACCGGAAGACCAACATAAAACTGCTTTTATTTTCCCTTGGGGTACATTCGCTTATAGAAAAATGCCCTTTGGATTGAAGAATGCAGGGGAAAAATTTCAACGAGCCATGAACTTTGCTTTTCACGATATAAAAGCCATTGTCGAGCCCTACCTTGATGATTTGCTTGCTCATTCTCGCAAGAGGATCCATCATCCAGATCATTTACAGTTAATTTTTGAGAGATGCAGATACTATAAAATTCGCTTGAATCCCCACAAGTGTGTTTTCTGTGTCGAATCAGGTAGATTGCTTGGATTCATTGTCTCTAGTAGGGGCATACAGGTGGATCCGTTAAAAGTCGAGGCCATTGTAAATATTCCTCCTCCTCGCTCACTTAGGAAACTTCAGAGTCTACAAGGTAAGTCTAACTTCCTTCGACATTTTATCGTTAATTATGCCAAGATCACAAAAGGTTTCATGTGCCTGCTTAAACAGGACACCCCATTTGTATGGGATGAAACTGCACAACTCGTGTTCGAGGCATTGAAGAAAGCCTTGTTGTCGGCTCCTTTATTACACCCGCCAGATTACTCTAGGGATTTTTTATTATATCTGGCCGCGTCGGAGTCTACCATTGGGGTAGTGCTAGTTCAGGAGGATGACAAGCTCATTGAGCATGTTGTCTATTATCTTAGCCGCACTTTGGTTGGGCCTAAGCTCAAGTACTCCCACGTCAAAAAGTTAGCCTTATCGGCTCTTTATGCTGTACAGAGGTTACGGCACTACATATTACTAAGGACCACTACTGTAGTGGTGGATGTAAACCCTTTCCAATGTGTTTTATCCCGACGCATTGTTGGGGGAAAATTCAAAAAGTGGATAGTCATTCTTCAAGAGTTTGACTTGGTTTTCCAATCCACTAAATCCAAAAATTCCTTAGTTTTTGCGGAGCTTATAGCAGAATTCCCTATGGAAGAAGATGTAGTGATTCGAGATGACTCATTCCCAGATGAGCACATCTTCCTTATATCAACCTCTGATCCTTGGTATGGAGATATTCTCATGTATCTCCAAACTTTGAAGTATCCTACCGCTTACTCTAGGGAAGACCGACGCAAGCTACGTCTTCATGCTAAAAACTACCTCATAATAGGAGATACATTATATCGAAGAGGGGTAGATTCTGTCTTGTGCCGCTGCCTTACTCATGAGGAAGCGGATATTGTCCTAAATGATTCCCATAGTGGAGCGTGTGGGGGTCATTTATCTGGGTTAGCAACGGCCCAGAAGATATTACGTGCCGGGTATTTTTGGCCCACCATCTTTAAAGATTGTGTGGAAGCTGTAAAACGCTGTCATCCATGTCAGCTGTACACCAGAAAAATGCGGTTGCATCCTGCTCCCTTGTTTCCCGTCGTCTCGGTAGGCTCCTTCATGAAGTGGGGGATCGATTATATGACATGCAACCCAGCCTCGGCTGGGGGGCACAAATACATCATTGTCGCTGTCGACTATTTCACAAAATGGGCAGAGGCAATGCCTACTTTCAAAGACAATGGGGAAACAGCAGCTTACTTTGTGTTTAATCAGATTATTGCTAGGTTTGGTATTCCCAAAGTGATTGTCACTGACCATGGCAGTCATTTCCAAAATTACATGATGACAGAGCTGACCACCATGCTCGGATTTCGACAAGAACACTCTTCTCCTTATTATCCGCAAGCAAATGGTCAGGTTGAGGCTGTAAACAAAACTTTGAAAACTATACTTAAATGTACTATTGATACAGCCCGTTCAAAATGGCACATCATGTTATATCCTGCTCTTTGGGCTTATCGAACCAATGTCAAAACTGCTATGGGTTTTCCCCCCTTCGAACTTGTTCACAGGGTGAAAGCTATTACGCCGATTGAATGTGAAATCCCATCCTTGCAGATAGCTATTCATGTGCTACCTGACACAACTGAGCTTGAAGAACGGTTGCTCCATTTAGAATATCTTGATGAGCAACGTAGAGATGCATTGACTGCAAATCAAGCCCATAAGAATAGGGTTAAATCTCAATATGATAAAATGGTCAAACCTCGGGTTTTCTCTGAGGGGGAACTTGTCTTGCTCTAGGATCAAGATAAAGAGCCCCTGGGGGCAGGAAAATTCAAGGCTATGTGGTTAGGACCCTATGTTGTGTCTAAAGTTTTGAGTAAAGGCGCATATGAATTAGTGGATTATGATGGGAATAAGCTGCCTGAGCCTAGAAATGGGCTCTACCTGAAGAAATACTATGCCTAGGCTTAGCATTTTTTCTTGTATATTAATGTATGTATTTTTATGTACATTAGGTTGTCAGTTTCGTTTTTATACTATCTGCCGGTTGTTGTAGATGTCTTCCGATATGTATGTAGATTTTGCTGATGGCGCCAACCGTCACACTTGTAACCTGGATTCGGCAGCATGGGTTATTTATTCCCCTTCAAGACAGCTTGTTGCCGCGGGTGGCACTTGTTTAGGTCCTGCTTCCAATAATGTTGTTGAGTATAGGGCTGTTATTGAGCTCCTATGGGATGCTTTGTCATGAGGCATCACCCAGCTAGAGGTCCGTTTGAATTCTCAGTTGGTTGTTTCCCAGCTCAATCGACCTTACCAGGTGCATAATCCTACATTGTTATGTCAGTTCATGCAAATACGTTTATTGGAAAGACATTTTGAAGTTATTACTTTTAATCACATTCCAAGAAACCAAAATTCATTAACTGATGCATATGCTAATTATGTTTTGGACTGGCATCTCACACACATTCCATAAAATATACAGCAAATACATAAAAAACATTTGTAAATAAGCTGACAACCACAAATATATATATATATATATGTAAATATCTGTTCATACACAGGATAGGTCAAGTCTGATCCGTAGATCCCATCATGTACAAAATATACAAAAAGTGGATCAACATCCATCAAAATGCCTAGCACTAAGACTGTCCGCCATGGCCACTGGGACCTGGTTGGTCCCCGTGATCTCTGTGCCCCTTGGCTTCCTCAGCCTCCTCAGCTTCGGCAGCCTCCACTGCATCTCTATATACACATACTACTCTGGCTACTCATCTGAAAAGACGTAGCCAGGCCGGTGGAACCCCAACTACTGACTCCTGCATACCTACAGGGAGATGCTCTATCCGTATAGTGGGTACCCACTCGGTAAGCCTAGTCAGCTTTGCCTCGAGTACCTGGATCAGCCCAGGATCTCCTCCTACTACAGGACGTATGAAGGTACGTGGGTTCCCTTCAGGGCGGACCGGTCCAATATCTGCATTTTGACACATGAGTAGGGTTATACTTGTGCATATGTATATATCATATCATTGAAAAATTTATAAAAATTTAATAATGATAAAAAAATAAAAAATACTTACCCATATCTCCCCATGCTCCTCCTAGAGGGAGGACTAGGTCTGGATCACCTCGGAAATCTAACCCAGCATATGGAAACTACTCCAATGCTAGCACCTGCCGTTCCCACCATGAATAGAAATCATCGTCATACATACTCTGCATTACATCTCCCCCTCCTTGTCGGAGGAAGATATCCCCCCACCTGCTCAGCCTCGGCTGACGGGGATGCTGAACCTGTAATGGCACCGCAGGGCTCATAGCCGGCACCCTCTCAAAGAAGAACACAACCAATATACTAGCATAGCTAAAGTTCTTCCGTCTCCCCCTCCTACAGTTGGATAATTGCCTCCTCATGATGGGGGCAATCCCTGTACACCAATCAAAGAGTGTGCCTCTCAAACAATCAACCGCCACTCTCATCTGAGTCCTGGTGACATGATGTAGTCCTGATGACCCTGAAAGTCTAACAATAGTACTGGCCAATACCTAGAGTGTAAATTCCTATATGTCTGCGATGAGAACGCTACTGCCCTTCTTTTGAGTACCGGGGCTGCAGAATACGTCAACATAGTTCTGGACACTCAAGGGGTCACCACCCCTGCCAGTGCCCTCCAGGTTCACCGGTGCTCCCCGATGTGATAATCCGGTAATGAAATAGATGTCCTCTGTGGTAAGCTCCAAAGTCTCACCTTGGATGTTGAACATCCCCAGGTCATGGTCCCAATAACTGACCAAGAACTCTAATATGCAGACATTGGCCCGCATGGGTGATGTGTAGAAAAACTTTAATAGCCCACTATTCCGCAATGCTTGGATAGTAGGCAGGCTTTGGAGAGCTGCTTGGTCCATCATCTCATGTTCCCTCTCCCTCCACTCCAGCACCATATTTTCCTGACAAAAAACACATAGTGTGATTCAGTAATTCATCATAAAAATTTAAAAATTTGACCTATTTTTAAAGCTTTTAGCTATGGCGCAGTATGCGCGACTGTCCATTGGGATAGCTCGCGAGTCATGCGCGGCTTCCCTATGCAGAAACTCACGCATCAAACGCATATGCGCAGCTTTCCTATGCGGCAACCCGCGTATACATTTTGCCATTTTTTATATTGATGAATTAAATTGAATTGACCATTAATTCTAAAATTTGTTTGGATGAAATTAAAGAGCACAGGGTGTAGATTTACCTGACACTGACGGATCTGAATTCCACCGGTCCAATTGTCCACAACGAGCGATCAAAGTTAGAGGGTAAAACTCTCATTTTTGGTTCAAAAAGTGCAATGGTGAGAAATGTTTTGTTTTTCAAACTATTTATAGAAAAATTATTTCGTAAAGTGGGTTTTTTCTATAGTTTGAAATGTCAATTGATTAATACCATCCCTTTTTGTGCCTTGGAACAGGTTTACTAACTATTTCAAAGTGTTGATGCTTCTATACGGTGGCTTTTGCTCTTCCCAACACATGTTGGCAACTTATCACTCCACATTAACCTTAGTATGCAACATTTTGCCATGGACTATGGTATTTTAAGCCATTAGTCCCTTGTCTCTACCATTGTTCTTCCGTGGCTAGGATCCCTATTTCATGAGTATCATCCTTATATGCCTTTTCTATCCTTTGGTACTCATTCTGTCACTGTTTCAGGCCTAGGGGTTTCCTCATAGCTATTTTTCACGCCAAATAGAGCTTCTTCTGAATCTCTCTTTACAAGCTATCCCTTTATAGGACTCCCCGCCCTATGGAGTTTCTTTAGGCCCAGGTCTGACTCCTTCAAAATAGACTTGACTGCTGAGTAAACTTGTCCGTTCAGGCTCATTAAGAATATGTGAATGGGCATCCGCAATGGTGGTAGGTTATCTCTTTCTCGGACCATGCAGAATAATACGAGAAAGGATCACTCTCTTTTCTTCAAAATTGATAAGTGTATTCTCAGGTATAGGTTTATCACTTTTCCGGACCTGAGGGACTAAATTTACGGAAAAGAAACACCCGGTTTGAGCTTACTTTTTCTTTTTCGTGCTCTGGACCCAAACATGAAAACGATTCCGAGTGTACTTTGTGTCTTTTTCATGCTCGTTAAACATTCAAGAACAAAGCAACGAGTTTATTGTTGTAAGCCCCATTTCTCATAACCAAATGGATCTTTCCGAGTGATCTTGCTTTCCTTCACACTCGTAAAACTCAAGCTATTTTATGTTGTTATGGAAGGAGCATTGGGCAGGTGGTAATTTAACCTTTTTCGGACCTCCCCGACTAAGTACAAAAAAGGTTCACCTTTTCTTCTTCGGAAGTTAAGAGAGTTCTTTTGAGGTTTGTTTTCTACTTTTTCGGCCTTAAGAGACTAAATTGGATGAAAAAGGACCCCCCTGGAGTCTTATTTGGCATTTTCAGACTCTCTAAATATGAAAGCACTATTCGAGCATGTACTAGTTCGGGCTCGTTAAATCCACATATCAGTGTATCAAGCATTATTTTCCCATCTCTTCAAGCTTGTTAAAAAATGAAGAGGGAACCGAGTTGGCTTTCCTGGACTCGTTAAAACTTAACAGGGAAGGTAAGGAAGAATTTTTCTCTTGTTTTCAGTAATGGCAGCATGCCATCCTTGAACATAGCACTCTTTGCCTTCCGATATCCATGTTTCAGTGTACACTTGTGTTCAGCTATCACTCTCAGTTTTGACTCCTCCTCTTGTCCATTATACCTGGGGAATCTGTTTATGTCTCCTACATGACAGATAAGTCTAGTTGTTCTATCTATCCATTGTATGTTTCCTTGGGTCATCTCTATGTCATGCTCACTGTTCAAGGATTATACCTAGTGTCTGATCTATCACCTGATCCTATTACTATTATATCTGTTATCCATTTCCTTATGTCTACCTTCTTTTGCCCAGTTTCTAGTCACTCTTGTGATCCGTTGGAGGATCTATTGCCTTCCCTATCACAGTATGGTTTCGCTTCAGTATCTCCTGATGACGATGACCTAGAGTTTTGACGATGGTACCTCTGGATTCACTTTCATCATTGGTGAACTCCTTTGCTTCAGTTGTCAATTATCATCTATTGGTTGACAAACTGTTGAATCCTTTCCATGTTCGACTTCAGCTTACCCTTATTCACATGGCTTGGATTGTACTGGTTCTTTGGGAATTTTATGAATACCTTAGTTCCTCATTCATGAACTAAGTTGTGCAAGACTATGTTCCATTTCTATATCCGGCTTCCAGATCTTTGAAGACTCATCATTATTGTATTGTGGCTTTGCTCCACCTTTGTAAATACGTGGTTTTTACCCGTATCATATGATGTACTCAAATATTGTAAAGGAGCTAGTGTTCCAGTAAATTGAACATAGTATCCTTAGATATAATTTTGTTTATGACATTACTATGTATTTGTTTCAGGTACTCCTTCTGCTCCATTGGACTTATAAGTTTCTCCTGAGTGCACTATTATAATGTATTTCGGCCATTGTTCCCCTCTGACCTCACACATTAGGGGGCATCTGTTATACACCTGATTGGCACCTCTCCATCCGAGTGCTAAAATCCCTCAGGTCGGCACACAAAAGGACACTTATGGATTGAGGTTTTCCTAGTTTCATTATACCTTGGTTGATGATGAAATACATTGCCTATATGCCCAGCTGATTACTTTGCCATTTTGAGATTTTGAGTAGCATTCGCGACTATATCTATTGGCATCTCGCGCATCATACGCGAGTATCATGTTCAGCAGGTCACGCATACATGTATACACGGGTTGCATTTCTATAGAGTCACGTATCATACGTGAGTTTCTTTACTACAGACCCACGTATGGTTTCCTCAAAATTAATATTTAAAAACACTCGATAATAGAATATTAGTTCATTCATTTAACTTAATCTTCCTAACTGCTACAACCTCCCTAGCCTTCGAGAACTGCCTCATTTCATCCATATAGATAGAAGCCTTGGGGAGGGGGTTTGATATACATACTTGGAGAGCAAAGTTATGCTGGTGGATTGTCTACAGAAATCTTTGGAGCAGAGAAACTCAGATTCCTTTGGTGACAGAGGAGTCCTTGTTCAGACATTGGGTTGTAACCTAAACTCTTTCTATTATTGTTAATAAAGATATTACTTCTTCCATATTGTGTTTCATGTGTTGTGGATTGGTAAATGTTTACATTTCATTATAATATATGATTTTCCTAACCTGCATCTATATATATGAATTACTTTGTATCTGGAAGAGTGTTTATTAACAAGTGAAGGAGGAACTATCCTGGAGACTTTGGAAGTGGATCAGAGAGGGAGAAGATAGCAAGGATCAACCTTCGTATTTTACAAGTTCATTCTTGCTACTTTCCTATTTCCTATTCTATGCTTTTAGAGTCAAACTGTCTGCAAGTAATGAGTATGTTGGTAACCCCCCAAACCTAGGTTATTAGGTGAATTATCCTGTACAACACCAACCCTTTTTCATGCTAGTTCTAGGCCTAGCCTCCATGTAGGTCTTCTTCAGTGCTTATATATGACTCTAAGTCAGAATGGCCATCACTCACATCTGACCATGAGAGGATCACATCCAACGACATGTCATAAAGGCACATCACTTACATTCACCAGCATGATAGGACACAACTAATATCATCTCTTAAAAGGAATGACACTCACATCCGCTAGCATGGTAGGACACACCTACAACCATCAGTGGAAAGGCATAGTACTTACAATCACCAACATGGTAGGACACACCTACTACCATCTGTGAAAAGGCACTGCACTCACATCCACCAGCATGATAGGACACAACTACTATCATCTGTGGAAAGGCACAGCACTTACAATCACCAGCATGATAGGACACAACTACTATCATCTATGAAAATGAATGTCACTCACATCCACCAGCATGGTAGGACACATCTACTACCATCTGTGTAAAGGCACAGCACTTACAATCACTAGCATGGTAGGACACACCTACTACCATCTGTGAAAAGGCATGGCACTCACATCCAGCATCATGGTAGGACACATCTGCTACCATATTTGGAAAGGCACAACACTTACAATCACCAGCATGGTAGGACACACCTACTAGCATCTATGAAAAGGCTCAGCACTTACATCCACCAGCATGATAGGACATAACTACTATCATTTGTGGAAATGCTTGGCACTCACATCCACCAGCATGATAGGACACAACTACTATCATCTATGGAAAGGAATTTCACTTACACCTGATCATGTGGGAACCAATCCCACAATCATATAAGAATGGCCCTCAACCCTAGGATGAGGATTCCTAGTAACTGACTAGGTGCCTCCATTCTCCCAGAGAATGGTCTTCAGCACTCATATCTGATCATGTGGGAACACATACCTCAATCACAGCCCTCAGCTCTAGGTTGATTATTCCTGGTAACTGACTCGATACCTCCATTCATAGAATGACATTCAGCACTTATATCTTATCATGTAAGAACCAATCCTATAGTCACATTAGAATGGCTCAACACTCATATATGACATGGAAGGAATCAATCCTCTCACCATGAAAGAATGGCTCAGACCTTACATCTGACCATGGAAGGAACCAATCCTCTCACCATGTTAGAATGGCTCACAAACTCGTCACTTCCCCTTGGGTGAAACCTCGATCTGGATAACACCAAGCTTCTCCCTGAAGTACTCAAACTTCACGCTTGCCAATGGCTTCATCAACACATCAACTATCTATTCATCTATTGCAACATACTGAGTCTTCACTACTCCTCTCTACACCATATCCCTGATATAGTGATATTTGATCTCGATATGCTTCGACTTGTCATGGAACACCGGGTTCTTTGACAATTTCACAAAACTCTGGTTGTTGCAATATATACAAGTATCATCTATATGGAGATTAAATAAATCAGACAGTAGCTTCCTCAACCATACTAACTCACAACTAGCTGAACAAGCTGCGACATACTCTACTTCAGCTGTACTCAGTTCCATGCAAGACTGTTTCCTGCTAAACCAAGAGATCACACCTGATCCCATACTGAAGCAACACCCTGAAGTGCTCTTCTTGTCGATGGCAGTACCTGCCCAATCCGAATCAACATAACCCTCTAGGTTAATCTTCTGATTCGCCTCATACTTGAGCCCATAATCAACTGTACCCCTCAGGTACCTCAGAATATGCTTTGCAGCAATCAAGTGAACATGTCTCAGATCTGTCAGGAATTGGCTCAAGGTGTTTAGAGCAAAGCAAATATCTAGTCTTATATTCGTCAGGTACATCAAGGACCTAATCACCTGACGATACATTGTAGCATAAATCAATTCTAATGAAGCATCACTCAATAGCTTTAGGTTTGATGACATAGGTGTGGTCATGTCCTTGCATTCCATCATCCCAAATCTCTTTAGGATCTCTACTGCATACTTCCCTTATCTGAGGAAGATTCCATCCGCATTCTGCCACACCTCCATGCCTAGAAAATAGTGCATCATACCCAAGTCTTTCATTTCAAACTCAGCAAGAAGCTTCTTCTTCGTATCAACAGTCAACCCATCCCCACCTATTACAAACAGATCATCTACATATAGTAGAAGTATCATTGGGTTACCATCTTCAATATTGTAGTAATGGTTGGAATATGCTTTACTCTTGGTAAAGCCCAAACTGGATAGAAATCCATCAATTCTGTTGTACCTTGTCCTGGGTTCCTATTTCAAACCGTACAGGGATTTCTTTAATTTACACACATGAGATACCCTATCATGTGTCTCAAAACCATGTGGTTGCTGCACATACACTTCCTCTTCCACTACACCATTCAAGAAAGCAGTCTTGACATCCATATGGTGTATCTTCCATTTCATTAGTGTAGCCAGAGTAAGTACTGATTTGATGGAAGTGTATTTGGATACAGATGCAAAAGTTTCTTCATAATCTATTCCTTCTTTCTAGGAGAAGCCACAAGCCATAAATCTTTATTTATATTTCTCTATGCTACCACCTGCAGCATGCTTGATCTTGTAGATCCATTTGGAAGTTACAACATACTTCCCTTCTGGTCTTGGGACAACATCGCAGACATCATTCTTCATGATCGATTGATACTCTTTGATCATAGCATCCTTCCATTCTTTCATTTTTGTCACTTCTTCATAATTGGAAGGTTCTTTATCGATGAAGTCACATAATAAGGCTACATATCTGGAGCAGGACCTGGACCTTTTTCTTTATCTATGATTTTCTTCTGGAGTCTCATATCTTTCTACACCTTGGATAGCTTCTCATACCCAAGCATATTTCCTTTTGTGAGGATTCTTCTCCTGAGGTGGATCTACAGGTTCTTGAGGTTATTCTAATTCTCGATCTTCTTCTTGAATTTATTCGTTCATGGTTGTGTCATGAATTCTGGGTGCTTCTATCTCTTCAAGATCTTCAACAGGTCTCTTTCTGGATTTGTTGTAAGTGATTATTTGTCAAATGTTACGTCCCTACTGATGTCGATCTTCTTGAATCCTGGGAATTATATTATATAAGCCTTCAAACTTTTATATTATCCCACAAATATACCCTTCCTTCCTGAAGGATCTAACTTTGTCCTCTTTTCTTTCAGAATGTGTATATACAAGACAGCCAAATATTCTGAGTGGATGACTTCTAGTTTCTTGCAGGAGAAGAATTCTTCAGGGGTCTTGTTCTCATGTACTCTGTGTGGAGTACGGTTATGTACATATACTATAGTTTTGGCAGCTTTTGCTGATAGATGCATGGGAAGATCTTGATCATGAAGCATGGCCCTTGCTGCTTCCATGATTGTTCTATTCTTCCTTTCAGCAACCCCATTCTATTGTGGATTATATGGAGTGGTTAACTCCCTCTTAATCCCTGAATCTTTGCATAATGCTTTGAATTCATTTGATGTGAATTCTCCACCATTATCTGATCGAAAGGTATTGATCTTCTTTTCAGTGTGGTTCTCGATCAAATATTTGAATTCCTTGAAATTACTGAATACTTCATTTTTTTTCTTCAAGAAGTATATCCATGTCTTCCAAGAAAAATCATTAATAAAATAAACATAGTATATATACCCACTTAATGAACTGGATGACATCATACTGCATACATCAGAGTGAATGATTTCCAAGATTCCTTTTGCCTTGCTCTCGCTACTTGGAAATGTCTTCTTTGTGTTCTTTCCTTTCACGCATCCTTTGTAGACACCGTCATGTTTTGACTGGATTTCTAGAAGTCCTTCAACAGCTTTGCTTGCAAGAGGTAGTGCTCTGTAGTGCACATGCACAAGCCTTTTGTTAGCACTCCATTTTGCAATAGTCGATTTATGGGCCTGACAGAGTCCGAAAAGGCTCCTATTCATTTAAATATTGTGTGAGCGCCCTTTAGATTATCAGAGGCACATTTCCATGTTTTGATACCATTAGATATTGAAGAGAGCTCAATTTACGATGGTAGATTCCTCCAGAGGTGAAGACTTGCAGCACCATAGATGATAGAGATAGGCATCATAGGCCAATAATACGGGATCAAAAGGAAGAAGAGAGATGATAGATCATGATTTTGGCCAAGGGAACGGGAGAATGGTCAAAGTTTGGCATTCACAGAGTCCATTAAAATGAGAAAACAATGAGAGGCTGAGATCAAGGAGAGGCCCAATCGACGACTCGAAATGGCTTTGCTGAGCAAACATGCTCGATGGAAGGAACTTTCCAAAATCATGAAAAAGGTTAAAGGACAGCATTATCTAACGGTGGAGAGGAGAGCATGAGCATATCTACGGCCCCAGTCGATTTCCCACAAAAAACTTGTGCAGATAAAGTCGTGATTCTAAATTGTGAAAAGTGTTATCGGCTGCAAATATCGATGGTCATGATGAAGAAGGGAGTAGGTCTACGGTTGTGGCTCTTTTCATGATCTGAACTAGCACAGACAATGTCAGGTCCCCAATCCACAAAGAGGTGGTAGGACCCCCTCTGATCGACGGTTGCATGGGAAGGTCGATCTCAATTAATGGGTAAGAACGGGCCATGATGTAAATTTGCTCGTTGTATCAAGAGAGGAGAAATTGGAAGCAGAAGTAAAGAAACATGGACAATGTATGTGAAAGGTTCCCCAAATCGGAAGGCTCAGGAAGCCTTAGGGCCGCAAGTGTCACATCCAGTGCGGAGATGACAATGGAAGGGATGTTTAGATGTGTAATCCACCTCTCGATAGATTGGCCTACTTCCCTGATGCCATTTTTGATAAACCCAAGGCAAAGGTCCCATCCAATGACACTAACTTCCTCAACTCCGCAGGTCCGGCACGTGGCTCACGTAGAAAAAATAGTAGGGAAGGAGGAAGTTTAGGTTTTGAAGTGATGAATCAAACATCTACATGAGATGAAGAGACACCATGAACTGATTCCACTCAATGCCACCATCACAGTGAATGAAATGGAAAGAAAGGTCAAATCCACAGTCTTTAAAACCAGCTAGACTGCCATGTGGGAAGTGCTTAAAATCCTACCCATATAAGATAATATAATTAGACATTAGAGGATAATATCCCCACCTTGGCGACACACATGCTAATGTCATGTAGATTAGTATTCAAGAGTGTAGCTTTCTCTGGGCCATTTTGGCTTGCCCTATATAGCGCCATCTTCTGAAGTTGTTAAGGTATGGAAATGTATAGATGGTGAGAGGTAAAGATTGAACTACGAGAAGTGTTGAGCTCCTTCACATATATCCATGACTATGTGCTTGAGAAGTTAGTTCAACAAGGGATACTAATGGTTGGTGAACATAAAATTGTGTTTCTTCACGATCTTGGCTATCTATGCCAGGAAAGCGCCAACCACCGGGGCACAGATGTTAAGCACCTAGGGAGGTTCAACTATTTCCACACATCCCTACCCTCATATGCACTGTGCATGGGTTTTTACATCCCGAGGACACTTTTTTGGCACCTCCACTTGCAGTCATGACCTCTGACGTCCCAACACACAATGGTGGTGGAGATGTTGGAGCAAGTGCTCAGTCTAGGATAGTAGAGGTCCGAAGCCTTCATCAACACCCCTATAGTATTCATTTAATGACTTTTCCATGGGTGAGGAGGAGGTCAAACACACACATATCTACATGGCCTATGATAAAACCCTCCTTGTAGGAGGGAGAAAGCGGTACAAGGATGATACATATCTTAATAATTTTATCATCATCAAACGCATGGCCATCCTTTTCCTAGTTCCCTCCTATAACTATGTTACTAGACGAAGGAAGGGCTAGGAAAATGATCGGGCACCGAGGCACGGGTCTTCTTGTCAGCCTTTGAGCAACATGGTCTGAAAGAAGTAGGCTGGTCAAAGGAGGTAGAAAGACATGTCTGAAATGGTCCGAGTGGCAACTGATTGTCAACAGGAAACATAGGGATTGCTTTCACATATGAGGATAAAGAAAACGTTGTGCTGTTAGTCTGCATTACCACATGACACAGCTCCATAATGTTCGTTCATATTTATAAATCATGGCAATAGTTCCACTCTCCAGACTATTATCGTTTGAATCTGACTTGAAGTAGTTTTTAGGTTTGTTTTGGAGAGTAATCTCAACACTGAAATAGTATAAATACACTCCCGATAGAGGGAGATAGGAGTTAGTTGGTTGGTTGGGAAACTTTCAAGGGCTGAGGTTCTCCATTTGTAATTAGTTTTTGGCTTCTAGGTTATGAATAAATTTGCAAAGGAAGGATTGTATTTCAAGGTAGAGATTCTTGTGTCGTTACTGCTTTCAATATGTAATTTCTTTATGCTAAATGTTCATTCTGTTTTCATTCCAATTTGTTAATTTCTTTCATGTCTGAAATGAGTGTATAATAGTTTGGACTTCATACATGCTATGTGTTGTCTGTTGTTTCAGACATTCATTAAGTTTTCTTCTAAATTTACATAGAATTCATTTCGTTGGTGCTCTGCGTGATGGGCTGTTCCCTCTCATCTACTAATCACCTGCTAAATATCTCCTGATTGCAAGATCGATGGCTATCTTGCCTTTATTTGTAAATTCATGCCATTCTTTACCTCTTGCAAAATTTTCCCTACCTGGACCATCGACACCATTTCCCAATGGTCCCTTACTCAGATAGTCCCACCTACATCTTACATTAATGCTCCCCTCCCATTCAGGAGTCTGGCCTCCTAACCATTCTTAACCAAATATCCTATGTGAAGTAAACTTGAAAATAAGCGAGATATCCCTCTCTGACTGTGAAGGGCCAGAGGCACATTCAAAAGCGGTTTTGTTGTTGCCCGTGAGAGAGCCCTTTTCCACCCAACCTAGGGGCACAATATCAACACTAAGAAACTGGCGCCATTGCCGAGGATGAAATTGAGTATCATCCCTAGGAAGAAGGACAAAAACACAAATGATAAAGGGTTTCTGTGGGAAAACAGAGATTCTTACATGTGAAAAAGGTTGTATCATTTTCCCTGGTGACTCCACCGAAATATTCTAGAAGGTTACTCCACTAGGGAGACCGATGGTCAAAAAGATAGAGACGTGGAGAGATCTCAAATCTTCCCTGTATTTGAAGAAAAGGTTTAGATCTTACTTTTGATGGTGAACAATGGTCAGACAACAAGAAGGTCATGTCTCTTTTCACCTAATGACTCCATCTACGAAGGATCCATTCTTCATAATGTTCTATGGCAACTCCACTATCAAACGGGGTTGCAAAGTTTGAGGAGCTGATTCAGTTTATCCACCATCAAGATGACTTCTCAGGCTACAAGGTATGCTCCTATGAATATTGCTTCCATTCCTAGTTATTCCAATAAAATACCTCTAGTATATTGGAAAACATATCTTCCAACATTCGATGATGAAAAGGGTGATGATGTTGCCATTCATTTATTTAGATATCATAAGCATATACATAAGCTGAGAGTGGGATGACCGGTATGTGGATGAATAGGTTTTAGATATCTTACATGAATATTCATCTCAAAAAGAAAGACAAACCAATTGCATGATATTCAAGAAATTTCCCAGCAGTTAGTACTGTCTTCCTTGACTGAAGTTGACATAGACCAAAGCTAAGATTCAACCATTTATATCTCTCTTACTGAAATTGATGATGATTTGTAGCATTCTTATCATTCTCTGTGTGACAAAGAGAGAGGTTACAAGTGTCAATCAAAACCTTCCTCATATTATTCAACTTCCAAATTTTTATTACAAGAAGAGGCCTCCCCTTCCCAATCAGAAAATTCCTTTTCGCAACTGCAATCTCTTGGAAGTTACAATGCTTGTGTGATTGATTACACAGAACATGATAATTCTGGAAATTCTCAGTCTTGTAGTCCCTCCACATGTTCATTTTCTAAAAATGCAAGTAAAGAGAAATCATATTTTGAAATAGTGGTTCAAGGAATACCTTTGCATGTTGATCAAATTCATATTTCACCTAAATATTTACATGACTATATGAAGATCTCCTTGCTTGAGGAAGATGACCAGCCTAGTGATTTGAAAGGAGATGAGTGTACTAATTTGTTTTCTGAAGAATGCAATCAGCCTGTCACAATTTCTGTTAGTGAAGAAAATTTCATTGCAATCCAAGATCAAAAGTATGAAAACATAGTGGAAACTAGACATGTTGAATATGACTGTTTTCCATTGTGTTTTCCTTCATTTGAGTGGTTAAAAAAGAGACTTAAAGTTTGTGATCACAATTAGAAATTTGATATTGTAGATGAATGCATAAATTTCCTTGGAATGGATGATGAGCGAGAAGGGTAGTTATGCAATCAATCCCAACCTTTAGAAAAACTAGCAGTATTCAATGAAGAGTTGAATAACGAAGAATAAAATGCGGGTTCTCAAATGGATGTTTCTTTTTGTTTTTCAATTTCAGAAATTTTTTGTCAAGAAGAAATCTATTTTCTCGATCCTATTGAAGAAATGAATGATGTTTCTGATGAAGCATATAAATAATATGAAGTTTTAAAATCAGAAATTTTAGATGAAGTTGTGGATGTCTCGCCTGGAAATTGTCATGCGTTTTCCTTGCATTGGTCTGTTAGCACTAGAATTGAGCCAAAGGTTGCGGAAGGCCCACTCCAAGATAACAACAGAACCACTTTTGAAGAGAGAACTAGCCTTCTGCTCTTCCGAGAGGGATCTCTCACCAAATATTAACAATGCCAAATATGTACCAGTGAAACTATAAATTGTTTGTAAAATTGGTTGAAACAAGACATAGAACCATTGGGAGATGGAGTCAAGAAGTGCAACATAAATGAATAGAAATTGTGCAGACGATTTCAACGTAGAGGCAAGATAGCCATTCAATCACATTCAAATTATAATAGTCTGGTGGAAAAGAAGAACATGAATAGACCATCAACACAGAGCATTGGAAAATGAATTATGTATTAACTTTATAAGAAAGATTTGGTGAATATCTGAAACAACAGATGGAGCATAGCATGTATGAATTCCAAACTATTATACACTTATTTTAGAAATGAAAGAAAACATAATGGAAGAGATAAACTAGAAAAACATTTACATGAGAAAGGAAGCAACAAAATGTAATAAAAACAACACATGAATCCCTATGTAAAACGCTGACCTTGGCTCTACAACTTTATTAAAATACCCTTGAAAGCATACACTGCAAAAATTACATCGGTTCCAACCATTTCTCCTTCTTCAGGAGGTAAATTTATAACATTTTTGGACTTCCTAAAATGACATTCGGGAATCAAAATTTGTTACAACTTAAGAACATCTTCTAACAAACTCTAATGTGGCGTATCTGCCACAATTTACATAAGACAAAAATAAAATGTGGACAACTAGAAAAATAGGCTAATAATCCCCTCCTGTATATCCCGGATGGTGATAGTTGTGTGAAAAAATAAAAAGGTTTTTGTAGTTGGCCCAATTCCTGACAAAACCCATGTCCTCTTTTCCTCTGATTCAGCTTCAGCTCCTCAATATCTGATTTTGGAATTGATGACTCAGATAGTAAACTTGTAAATTTCTGGAAAAATACCCTGTAAAGACATTTTAAATTCTCCCAACCTATTATACCTGTGTAAACACTGAAGGATTTTTTTGAAGGTATGTTCGGGATGAAGAAAAACCTCTCTCAGGTTCCTCAAATTCAACTCCATTTGGATGAAATTATTTGAATGTGATGTTTGAAACAGTCCTTTGGAAAACCTAAAACATAGATTGTAAACATCACTTTCTTTCTCCTAACCCATAGGACCTGTGTGAAAAATGAAAGAGGTTATTGAACATGATCCCGTTCTTAATAGAAAACACATTCAATTTTGGAAAATTCTTTTAGCTTTTCCAGAAACAATTGATTGAAATAACTGACTAAAACAGTTATTTAAAAATATTGAAATTTTCTCTCTGAAGATGACTTCAATTCTCTTAATCCACAGCACCTGGATAAAAACAGAGAAAGGTTATTGTATATAGGTATGTTATGAAGAAAAACCTTTCTGAGTTTCTGAAAAATCATCTTGGTTAAGTAGGAACAATTGATTTAAAATAATGACCAAAACAGAGATTTTCGTAAAAAAACAAGCATGCTATGCTGCTTTAATTTTGAATTGAGCTAATTTGATCCACAATTAGTACAATGTTCATGAGCATTGTTTTTCGAACCTCCCTTCTCATTCACCTAGTGGCATTAATTTAAGCGGTTGATCAGTTTGAATGGATAATGGATGTTTACCACGTGTGTGAACTTGCATGCAGCATAAAAATTTCACTAATCTCATAATCTAATTTCTCCTTGCTTGTTGACAATGTGAAATTTTTTTAATCCCTGGATTTTCCGCACCTGCCAATCTAACCGTCAAAACCTATCTACCATTTAACATCATTTCGCTAATTGAAAATTTTAATTGCTCTGTGCAACTTCATAATGTGAAATTTATTTGAGTTGTCGAATGAAATTTGTACAAACCACTCAAACTGGAAGTGCATGAAGTATTTGGTGCGTTCAAATGAATACAGGACTTTGCATCTTCAACTAATGAAATTACCAATTGCTCCGTCTCCAGAAATTGAAATATTATTTAGTGCTAATTTCTTCAATTTATTTATTGCAGAAATTTTACTTTCATTAATCTCCACATATAACCAATTATATTCTCTCCACCAGTATGCGTTTATGCAAATAATTCTCACGCTTTTATATTTTGCTTCCTTTTGATGAGGGAATTGTCCCACATGGAAGGGAACACTTACCTGTAAACGGTTTATAAACAACAATCATTTCAATTTATACCAAGGAACAATGTGTGTATTAGTCTTGGAGAGCTCGACACTTGGAATTTGGTGGAAAGATTTGCTTCGTGTGTATGTTAAGCGGTTTTGTGCCAAAATTTTTTGTAAAATTCCCCGCCAAATTTACATTAAAACCCAAAATTCTTTAATTCATATTTTTTTTCCTTTTGCTCAAAACCTTTAACCTTTTTCTTCTTGTAGGGATTTTTTTATATTAAAACCCAAAATTCTTTAATTCATAAAAAAGATTTCCTTTTGCTCAAAACCTTAAACGTTTTTCTTCTTGCAGCTCTGGGAATTTTTAATAAATCGCTTAGTAGGAAGAATTTGAAAACCACCCGATCACCAATATATCTTAAAAGCAATTTAATGATAGCACTAACTTTCAGCAAAAATAAATAGTGCTAACAATTTCTTTTGAATATCAGTTTGATAGTGTGCAAGGGAATTTACAGTGGGAACATCTCTCTCATGGTAGGATAATGACAGAATTTTTTGAAAGTTGTCATGCATTTTATGATCCAGTGGCTGATTACATAGATGAATTTTGCAGTGGTAATGGCTGGTTGTATCTCTACTGTAAAGATCAATTTCTTTATTATAACTTTCTACCATTAAGTCTGTCATCTATGTTTTTTATCAAGCATGAATAGAAATTTGGTTTATGGCATCATTTGCTAGAGTGGCTTCATTGGAAGTCGGAAGTTACTTGACTGAGCATTGATGCTTAGTAAGAAGGGTAGGTAATTAAATATGAATGAGCTCGACATGGCGAGCATTCCACTCAACAGTTTTCAATTCATTTTTAGTTTCAATTTTGGTTTTAAAGTTCAGGTCTGTAGTTATAGCTATCTTCAGTTTTCAGGGTTTGGATAGGTGATAGGTGACAGGTTATAGGCTGACAGAGTGGGATTTATTTGAATAATGGTTTCAGTTGATGGCTCACTTCAGAATAGGTAGAGGATTTCAGAAAAAATTGGGAGCCTCCTAATGGATTCAACACCTAGTATACCGGGTTCTTTGCTACCTCGCAGGGAGGATAGCATCCCTAATGGATCTAGTTGTTAGCACTATTTATTTTTGATGAAAGTTAGTGCTGTCATTAAATTGATTTTAAGATATATTTGTGATCCGATGGTTTTCAAATTCTTCGTGCTAAGCAATGTATAAAAAATTCGCAGAACTGCAAGAAGAAAAAGGTTAAAGGTTTTGAGCAAAAGGAAAAGAATTTTATGAATTAAATAATTTTGAGTTTTAATGTAAATTTGGCGGGGATTTTTACAAAAAAATTTGGCACAAGACCACTCAACATACACACCAAGCAAATATTTCCACCAAAGTCCAAGTACCGAGCTCTCCAAGACTAATACACACATTGTTCCTTGGTATAAATTGAAATGATTGGTGTTTATAAACAGTTTACAGGTAAGTGTTCACTTGCATGTGGGATAATTCCCTCATCAAAAGGAAGCAAAATATAAAAGCGTGAGAATTATTTGCATCAACGCATATTGGTGGAGAGAATATAATTGGTTATATGTGGAGATTAATTAAAGTAAAATTTCTGCAATAAATAAATTAAATGTAATGTTCCTCCTATATACATACCCCTAAGCATTTTGCGATTGTGAATGTTATTGTATCAGGGCTTCTGGGTGAGGAGCTCAAGTGCCAAGGCCCCACCAGAAGAAACCTGAAAGTTAGGCGAATCAATTTCCTATGTCATAAAACATCAAGACAACTTAACGGTGGGAAACTGGAAAGAAAATGATAGATTAAAGACAAGTATTTAGTCCATCTATAAGACAAATAATAGATAAAAGGCATATGATATAAATTATATGATAAATAAAGACATGGATTTTTATTTTAGGTTTAAGTCAATATTTAAGCCTTATATATTTTATATCCTTTAGCGAAAGGCCCGAATTCTAATTAAATCCTTCATAAGTTCCAGGCTTTAACCTTGGCATAATTAGAGGGGAGGTTTAGCTTGAATGAGGGAAATAAATCCTCCCTAAACCTTGACAGTCGTGACCATTTAGTGGCTAAAACAGCTGCTTGAATTCGTGCCTTGATCTTGGCATGAATTAAGGAAAGTTTTGGAAAGGAAGTAATGACCACTAACCGGCAGTCACAACCTTTTAGTGGCTGAACGGTTGCTTGAACCGAGGCCTTATTTAATAATTGACTGGATGGGGGAAAAGGGGGATCGATGTTGTTTGTTAGGAAGGAAAGGGTGGGATGGAATTTTCCCAATGGGCCGGCTTCCACACAATACTCTCTACAAGTGACAACGATGGTATACTGCTAACAGGAGAGCTTAGGTATGTGCAATATTGGTTTTCGCCAGTTAGATCCCATTTTTACCTTCACGTATTGGATCTGTTTTAAGTAATATTTATTAATGTTATGCTAAATGTGATTTTTAATCTGATTAAATAAATGGCTAGTTTTATTTTGAAGCAAGGTCTAATATTATTTTGAGATGCATTTGGTTCCATAGCTGTGAGAAATAATTGACCACGGTTTTGATACACAATAGATCGGATCATTGATTGGGTTTTAACCGTGGAGATACCTCACCTTTGTTATGAATTCTACACTCTTTTGATTATCCCTTTTGCCAGTGTTTTAGGGAAAACATGGAGTTGTGTCTTACCAAAAATAGATTCCTCCATTCCCAAACTTTTGTTTTTATGCCACTGTCACTGAAGTTGGTCACCCTGAATTTGGGGAAGCTTTCCCCAATCAGGTGGCAGTAGTTTTTATTCCTACTATTGTTTGGATTCTATTCCTTGAGAAGCCAAACTTATGTAGATGAACTTAGGTTTTGGTCAGCCACATATGCAGTGCGTTATAGTCCTCGAATTTTAGTTGTTCCCTTGCAACACAAATAGGTTGTTTTGATGCAGCGACCGTTGGGAATCCTTTAGTGTGTTGATGCATCCTATTTCTCAAGGAGTGCAAGGACCAGGGTTGTGTAAATTTAGGCTACGGTCTCTGTATTTATCATACACAGGGAAACATAATTTTATAATAAATTGAGTTTCTCTATTTATTATACACACACTCACTCATTGGAGCGCATGAGTGAGAAAGGAGAAGCTCTCTCAGTGTGTGATAGAGAGACTGCTACTATCAAGAGATCATCTTACTGTTTTGGGGTTTTACCTTCTGGTGTTGATTCTATCTCTGAGGAAGTTGCCAGGTTTTCTCCTTTATGGTTTCCCCGAGGAAAATTCTTTGTGTCTCTTGTCTCTTGTGTTTTATTATTGTGCATGTTATTCTCTCAGTTAAAGATCCTAAGATCATAATGCTAGCTTATATGATAAAAATATAACATGGTATCAGAGCTAACCTAAGAAGAAGACATTGTGAAACTAAAGAAGCTAGGGATTCTTACTTTTTAGGTCTCTCTCCATAATCCATCAGCAAAAGTATGCTAGGATGACTCTCCATTGAATGGCGCATATTTCTGTTGAAGCAGAATTCGATTCTGAGCATTTTCAGTTTTGGTGCGGAAAATTAGGGATTTCTACAGAAAATGAATTTTTGAGTGAACCTAGAATAGGATTGTTCTCCTCATCAAAATCAAATTTTAGAGACCTTGATCAACAAATTTGGTTGGGCGAAACTCTGGGAAAGTCAAACCCTAGTTTGACCCCGAGCTAGAAAAACACTAAATACTAAAACTGCTACGTTTTGGTACATTCTCAATATCCAGATATTGGCGATGGTTCAAGAGCTAAAAATTTTAGGGGCCGTATAAAAAATATTTTTGAACACTGTGTCCAATATTCAGCCTCCTACTTTCTATATTCTGGGAGATATGATCCCTCCAAGTTAGGGTTCCAGCCTCTTCCAGAATTCATCCCTAAACAGGACACCTGGGGAGAATTACTACAGATTTGGATACAAAGGTACAAATAGAATTCCTCAATATGTTATATAAAGGGAATTTATTTTACTTTCTATGGTACAAATTTCAGACCTATAATACGAAACAGTGACATGCGGCAGTCTGTACAACATCACTATAATAAACAGTCCTGTAACAGGTCACCTTGGTAAAAGGATCATAAATCCCAATTTGTGAAACCAATTCTGATGAAACCTATGTTTTTAGATCAAGGACATGTCAGGTTACCTCAGTACACAATTTAAGACATAGAGGAATAGTAATTGTAGAGATATCAGAGAAAGAGTGACAAGCATTTCTGGAGAAGAAATTGGAAAACTAGGGCTTCCCTATTCCCGGAGATTCCCTCCACTATTTTCAGAAAAGGAGTACAATGGACGGCTCCATTTGAAGAGATCTATCTGTATATCCAATTAGATCTGAAATATTCCAAGTCTTTAAAATTAGGGTTTTTGTGACAAACCCTAGATCAGCCAGCTCCAGAACCAAGACGGACACCTCAAATCGGTAAGATCTAATCATTTTCTATTTTCATTTGAGGTTCTCATTTCAAAGTGATCTATCACATCAACTTGATGATAATCTTGGTGAAGCTGAAAACTTCCACATATGGAAGTGCATGATCTCTTTGAAGAAAATGAATTGGAAACCTACATTCCGAGTCTATAGTGTGAATGAATAGTGTAAATTCTGTTCCACTGAAATTTAGGCTATAGGATGCCCTCTGTAAATTATGTTTCATCCGACAGCTCAAATAAATTTCACATTATGAAGTTGCACAGAGCAATTAAAATTTTCAATCAGCGAGATGATGTTAAATGGTAGATAGGTTTTGACAGTCAGATTGGCAGGTGAGGAAAATCCAGGGATTAAAAAAATTTCACATTGTCAACAAGCAAGGAGAAATTAGGTTATGATATTAGAGCAAATTTCATCCGACAGCTCAAATAAATTTCACATTATGAAGTTGCACAGAGCAATTAAAATTTTCAATTAGTGAAATGATGTTAAATGGTAGATAGGTTTTTACGGTTAGATTGGCAGGTAAGGAAAATCCACGGATAAAACAAATTTCACATTGTCAAGTAGCAAGGAGAAATTAGGTTTTGATATTAGCGAAATGTTTATGCCGCATGCAAGTTCATACATGTGGTAGACATCCATTATCTAGTCAAACTGATCAACCGCTTAAATTAATGCCATTGGTTGAATGATAAGGGAGGTTGGAAAAACAATGCTCATGAACATTGCACTAATTGTGGATCAAATGAGGTCAATTCAGAATTAAAGCAACAGAGCATGGTTGTTTTTTTATGAAAATGGTTGTTTTGGTCATTATTGTAAATCAATTGTTCCCGCTGAACCAAGATGATTTTTTAGAAACTGAGAAAGGTTTTTATTCATAACACACCGAGTCTACAATAACCTCTCTTATTTTCTACCCAGGTACTATGGATTGTGAGAATCGAAGTCATCTTCAAAGAGAAAATTTCCATATTTTTAAATGACTATTTTAGTCAGTTATTTCAATCAATTGTTTCCGGAAAACCAGAAAGAATTTTCCAAAATTGAATGTGCTTTCTCTTAATAACATGATCATGTTCATTAACCCTGTAATATACCTCTCATATGGCCTGGAATTTTTTGTAATTTCACATATTATTGTACTCATCTGGGTGAGGAGCTCAAGGCCAAGGCCCCACCAAGACAACACCTTGCGGCTTATAAAAGTTAACCACATAAGTGAAAATACTTAGAAGACGTAATGCAATGACACAACTTAACAAAGGGCTAACTAAATCCACCATGGATAAAAAAAAAATTATCCCAACTCAAGACGCCCTAGCGGAATACTCAATCCTAGTAACCTTGATGAGAGGGTGGAGGGGCTAAAGAAAGAACCCAAGGAGAAAACAATCCAAAGAATTAAGAGACATATATATGTAGAGGATAAACAAGGGCATGATATATGCAATAGCAGAGAATATATATATGTATATGAAATGAATTATATAGTGAGAGAAGCAGAACATGTTATAGTTTTTATGCTTATGGAAACACTATATAATAGTAAGTATGAAAGTGGAACACCATATAGTAAAGAAATATATATATAATATATAACCGAGGCAATTGATTAGACATATATGTACCTTTTTGCATATGGATAATTGTTATAGAAAAAATACCCATATTAATGAAGTATGATTCTATCCTCTCTAATAGCCATGCGTTTAGGAGCCCTTACAAGATATTTAGTCACCGATTGACATATCATATACTCATCGTTAAGTTTCCTTTGATTATGGAAAAAGGCAATGATGGTGGAAACAGTTATTAGAATTATGAAGGAATTGAATTACTTCCCATGATTTGTATTAACTATTGAGAGACGTTGAACCAGCATATTTTAATTGCCCTGAACAAGCCAGCACTAATTGAGGAGGCAATTCGGGGCATGCATAGGCGTTGATAGAGGAGTTGGGGTTTTGGTATAGAGATATTTATACACTTTCATGCTCGAGAGGAGAGGGGAGGTTGAGGAAAAATATCATCTTTGTGCTGAGTATCAACTACTGGGATTTTATTGAAAGATCTCTGCACTGGATAGAGGGTTGTATCCTTTCTCTTTTGGGACACTTTGAAGAGGAGGATCTCTACCTTATGATGGGACATAACTTTTCATAATGAGAAGAACATTTTTCTACTTGCGGAGGAGGAATTCCATTTGTGTTGGAATGGAGGCATCCCTTCTGCGTGTTAAGGATATTTTTTCTACATTGTTGGCATCATGGTTTTCACAAACATGGGTATCTACACTTCTGGGCATGATCCCAACGACCCATATTCAGTAACTTGGATCGTAATACAGATATGGTAAGATCCCATACAACTTCTCCTCCAAATTTCATGAGATACCTCTACATGCTTATGATTGTGAAGGGTTAGGGGAATCTCTATGGAAATAATGAAATGGGACTCTTTGAGTGTGCTAGCATCCTTGTATTTTAGTAATTCTTTTGGTCTCTATGGAAATAATGAAATGCGACTCTTTGGGTGTGACGGCGTCCTTGTATTTTAGGAATGCTTGTGGTTCATGTTTAATTGATTCCGAAGTGACCTGTGTGTGTGGGTTCCTTTTCAATCTACCTTGCTGGCAGTTATAAATCCTGTGTCTGCTTGATTTAATATCATAATATTCAATATTATCGTATATTGGTAGAACAACATCCTCGAGAACGATTGTGCTTTTGTTTGGGAGCTGGCCCATTTTTGGGGCTGTGCTGTAATTGTTTTTTTAGAACTTGATCCACTTTTCTTTGTTCTAGAACAAAATGTATGGATCCTCAAGGAATTGCAGGAACCCGCTGTGATTTACCATCAAGTTGTTTTTAACTAAAATTTAAAATATCACTTGGATGTTTTGTCTATTGGGTCTCAGCCATTCCAATCTACCCTCATCTATATCTAATTCTGAAGCGGTCCATACGATCTATTTTAGATCTGGATAGCCTGCCAATGTGAGTGGAACGATATCCTCTATTGTTGTTTCATGGGAAAGCAACTTGCTTCTTGGGTTTCGATGCTAGATCCCGAGTCTTTTAGGATGGGTAAAGGATGTGATTTTTCCTTTTTATACAGGTTTGATTCGAATGCTTGGTGTAGCGGCGATATGAACTCCGCTTTATCTCCTATGTTTCTTTTGGAACCAGATACTTAACATTTGATAGATCCCAAAGAAAAATGGAGATTTTTATATATAATGTTTAATATATATATCTCAAAGGAAATAAACACATCGATATATATATAAAATGTCTTATACAAAGTATTATATACAGGGTTTTATATATAATATTTTAGAAAAATGAAAAGGCGGATCTAAATGTGATATAAATGTTTTACGTGTATATTAAAAAAATTGTTATATATAATGTCTCATA
>LPNX010297016.1:0-100884 GCA_001517045.1 Pseudotsuga menziesii | reverse complement strand
TATATATATATTAAAAAGAATGAAGATGTTGATATATATAATGCCTTGATATATAATACCTTACATAAGACCTTTATAGATTTGAATAGCTTCTAGAAACACTCTCTATGAGAGAGTTCATGAGAAGAATAGGAAGAAAGTATGGCGATATTAACGTTGCGGATTGTAACCTTTTATCATAATAAATGTCACATGACGTGACAAGTTTTGTGGACATAGCCCATGGGATTGGGTGAACCATATACATTAGTCTCTTATGCGCTTGAGGTATTTTATCCTATGCTTTTGATGTATTGTATCTTATGCGCTTGTTGTATTTTATCTTATGTGCTTTGAAAGTATTTGATGTTATGAGCTTAATGTACTTTATCTTTATCGAAGGTATGAGTTTTCCTTTACGGATAATAAATTCCTAAAAATTGTAAGATAAATAAATATTCTCTTTGTGTTACTCATTGAGATGTTACAGGATGGATATAAATTGTCGGATGATTGTTTCACAATATGTGTAGTTTTAACATTGACAAATTTCGTTGGACATGTTACATTCAATGTCTTAAAAAAAAAAAGAATCTTCCACTAACCTGTTTGAATTCCTTGTAGTAACAACAAAACACAACTATTTACCCCTTTTTCGCACATAATGACATTGGGGTATGAGAGGTACATCACAAACCTCCTTCAGGTTTTACACAGGTCGCATGGGTTAGGAGAAACAAAGTGATTTTTACAGGCTATGTTTTAGGTTTTCCAAAAGGACTGTTTGAGACATCACATTCAAAGAATTGTTTTAGCCAAATGGAGTTGAATTTCAGAAAACTAAGAGAGATTTTTCTTCACCCCAGACATACCTTCAAAAACATCCTTTAGTTTTTACACAGATATCACAGGTTGGGAGAAGTTAAAATGTCTTTAAAGGGTGTTTTTCCAAAAATTTACGGGTTTACTATGTGAGTCATCAATTTCAAAATCATATGTTGAATATCTGGAACTGACTCAGAGGAAAAGAAGACATGGGTTTTGTCAGTTACTGGGCCAACTACAAAAACCTCTTTTGGTTTTCACACAGCTGTCATCATCTAAGATATATAGGAGGGTGTTTTTAGCTTGTTTTTCTAGTCGTTCACATTTTATTTTTGTCTTATATAAATCATGGAAAATACACCACATTAGAGTTTCTTAGAAGATGTTCTTCAGTTGTAACAAATTTTGATTCCCGAATGTCGATTTAGGAAGTCCAAAAAATACTATAAATTTACCTCCTGAAGAAGGACAAAGGGTTGGAACTAATGTAATTTTTGCAGTGTATGCTTTCAAGAGTATTTTAATAAAGTTGTAGAGCCAAGGTTGGCATTTTACACAGGGATTCATGTGTTGTTTGTATTACAGTTTGTTGATTCCTTTCTCATGTGAATTTTTTTCCAGTTTATCTCTTCCATTATGTTTTCTTTCATGTATGAAATAAGTGTATAACAGTTTGGAATTCATACATGCTATGGTCCTTCTGTTGTTTCAGATATTCACCAAATCTTTCTTCTAAAGTTAATACATATTTCATTTTCCAATGCTCTGTGTTGATGGTCTGTTCATGTTCTTCTTTTCCACCATACAATTATAATTTGACTGTGATTGAGTGCCTATCTTTCCTCTGTGTTGAAATCGTCTGCACAAGTTCTGTTCATTTCTGTTGCACTTCTTGACTCCATCACCCAATGGCTCTATGTCTTATTTCAACCAATTTTACAAACAATTTATAGTTTCACTGGTACATATCTTGCATTGTTAATATTTAGTGAGAGATCCCTCTAGGAAGAGCAGAAGGATAGTTCTCTCTTCGAAAGTGGTTCTGCTATTACCTGGGAGCGGGCCTTCCACAACCTTTGGCTCAATTCCAGTGCTAACAAAATGGCACTATTGCTGGGGACAATATTGAAGATCATCCCTGGGAAGAACAACATAGTTTTATATCTAGTTGTTGATGGTGAGAAATGATCAGACATTAAGAAGGTTGAGCACTTTTCACCTTCTGACTCCACTCTTGAAGGATTCAGACTTCAGCGCCTCCGCTGGTGGTAAGACCCACAAATCAAATTGTCATAAAAATGGGTAGAATCCATCTACAAAGATGGACCCCTTGTAAGGCCCGAAAATGCATGGGGAAATATTAAGATACTCTAGTTTACGTTTCTTCCAAGATGCCTTGTCTTGTCTTGTAAGTTTGTTCTTATCCTTTCCTAGATTTATCAAAATACCCTTTTATGGTTAAATTCATTCAGAACAGAGCTATGAATATATTCCTGTTTATCCTTCTTTATGAACTGGAAGCATTGCATCATCTTGTACATTTGATTTTGACCCATATTTTTCTCCCGGAGCTCATGACGTTAAAGGTCACCCCTGTGAACCTCATGAAAGCTTGTTTGATAGCATATCTATTGCGCCTAACCTATTCTCTCCTAGTTTTCCAAGCCAGTACAAACCGCTACAATTGCCTCCTATCCCCCATGATTTTTCGTTGAAACATTACAATTACCTCCCCAAATTTGACGGACAATCCAAAGACTTCACTGCTGAGAAAAATTTACAAGCCTTTGAACATTTCTCTGACCTTTTTGAGATAGAACATGATGATGTCTGCATGTGGGATTTTTCCTAGTCTTTGTAAAGAGATGCGAAAGAATGGTTCAAAAACTTCCATCCTAAATCCATCAATACCTGGGAAGAGTTTTCTTGCACCCTTTAAACTTTTTGGGGTAGGAGAAGGCCACTGGATCAAATACTTTCAAAATTTTATTCCCTGAGGGGTGTTACATCCTCTCCCCCTTTGAATTAAAACCGTCCTCGGTGTTACCTATTTTCCTAGCCTCGTCTCCATTCCTTCTTTAGGTTTTGAATGCTTGTTTTTATATTTCCTAATTCCTCTTGATAGGTGGGATTAGGTCACCAACCTGCATTTTAAGCATATATCTCCATCTCTACTAACATTGACATTGATAACAATGTATAACTTAGGAATCCAACACTATACAATTTTCATAAACATGTCAGTTCTATTGCCAATAAATAAACATATTAACTCATAGGTACCAGTTCAACTGTAATGCACATACCTGTTTCTGGCATTATTCTTTTCTTTATATTTCCTCCATCCCACCACTCCAAGTACCAATTCAAGCCACCCAACACAAGGATGATACCCTTCCTTAGGCGTATCTCCTTTTTGTGCTCTTCAGGGTGCTTCTCCAAGCTGAGGCACTCCGTTCTTGCACACCATCACAGCGCCTAAAGGTTATTCTCTTCACAAAGTCCACCACTCTTGTGACAGTGCTCTTAATGTGTGCGGAACGAGTCTTAACAAAAATTTCTTACATCTAGGCGTCCCCATAATGCATAGCGGTCCCTCGCTAGCCCAGAGGGAAATAAGGTAGCTTTCATCCACTACCTCCATCACCACTACATCATGGTGACAACTTTTTCACATGAGATATTTTCTCATATCTTCTTAACTCATTATAGACCTAGAGCTTTATCATTCCTCATGGCCACAATTTTACATGCCTGCAATTACTCCATAGGTGGTTAACTCATCATATCATTGATTCAAAGAACATCAAACTTTTTAACATAAGTCATGTCTTACTTCATTCCTCATTCATCAGATAAGAGTCTTTATACTAGTGCACTCTTTTTACCACTAAGGCATTCTATTGATTTCTTAAGCACAACACATTTTATTACTTACCTCGGCTGCACTGTAGCCCAAGTTCATAAGTAAATCTATTTTCATGTCTTTCAAATATTTGTTGTCATACCTTGTGAGTACATATGAAAGATCAATAGTCTCTATGTTGCACAGCCTGATTTCCTAGGATTCACTTGCACACCTGATATTACATTGCATCTAACCACAACTTTTTTCATTCAGTTTCTGCAATCAGTTAGCACTCATTTAGTAGTTAATGAAATCTAATTGGGGCTTCTTATAAGAAAACCATGTTCTACTTTATAACAGTTCACTTAGCTACACTTGCTAGGATTTTGGGGTAATATATTTACTCCTTCTTTAAATGATTAATTCATCAAAATCCATTAATAGCTACCTTGTCATCTTACTTCCTTATTTTCTAAAATGGTGTAAGGTCAGTTCTTACTTTTTTTCATGACATGATGGGACCTCTAAATAGAGTGAAAACATATCCTTGTGAGTCACTTTACAATTTTATTCATTGCTAAATAGCAAACAAAAAGGTACAGAACTTTAAATTCCTATTAGACTCTCACCAGTTCCTTACCAATATATATCAGTTCATTAGCGGCTAGTCCAACTAGGAATGTAAGCCCTAAAGGTTTCTTCTCAAATAAATTTATTTGTCTTGTGCGTGTTTATGCAAAATTCCATACCTTTACCAAATTTTTTGTGCCACTCAAAATGAGAGGATACACTTATCTCAGAGGGGCTTCACTTGTTGACCAATATCCTATAACGTTAGTTCATATTGTCGGTTTTAAAATTGTTAAAAATTGAACCAATATATTGCAGATATTGGGGGGGGATGAGGGGTTTAAGGTGGGGGTGGGTAGGGTGGTTTATAAGGATTGAGGTATAAAAAGGGGTGGGGAGGAGGTTTTAAGTATTGGGAGGGGGTTTCAACAAAAAGAGTTTGGATCAATATCTCTGGAAATTAAGGGTATTCTTTAATATCCCATGATCGCACGTGCTATGTGAGATGTTCACTAAGTGAAGTCCCTGTGACTTATCTTAGTCATGGATAAAACATCTTCAAAACAAACAGAATGCCAACATAGCTATGTACTTTCCTCGTTGGGCCTCACATTGAAGTGGAGAAGTTGTTTCTGCATATCTACAAGGTCAACCAATATTTATAATTACTTGAAGTTGCTACACCTTACAAGACTTGTGCTATAGATCAACATGAGTTTATTGATTCTTGTTATCTCAAGGAAAACTTGATCGTCAATTTACAAAAACAAAATAGGTAGAATCACTTTTGAGCCCAGATAGGCCCGAGTGTTTCGACCTTTGCTCTGATACCATATGTAACAGATCCAAAAGTGGTAAGAAAATTTTCCTTTATTAATTATCCTTTAAATAAATGATTCCAGTACTCTTGGGTACTTGGGTAATGAAGATAAGCACATTGAAATATAAATCAGCATTTCCATTTCTAATCATAATATCAATCATTCCATTATTTCCTATGATCCATATTTTGTAATAATTATCAAAGAGCCTTTTAATAATAACTCTATCCTTTTACCTTATTTAGACTATCTATCATATTACAAAGATTAACAAACAAATCTTCCTCCTTAGATTCAATTTTATACAAAAGAAGACCTTCTCACCATGAGAGCATAAAAATAATATACCGATAAGATGACCTCATCAAGGACACACAAAATGTAACATCCCCAATTCAACTGGGATAAGATCCTAGAAGGAAAGCAAGTAACTTTATAATTTTATCCAGGAGATTTAGTTATACCTAAATAGGTCACTTTCTGTTCTTATCCATAAGCAATTGAATGGGGAATCAATATAACATACATATTCTTGTCTCTTTATTTTTCCCATGGGATACTTATGCCATATTGCCATCCTCCTAAACTAACTTAAGTCATAAAGGACAATTCATAAACAAACAAAGAAAACCAGGAGGTTATTTTCACTATATCCACTTGCCACTTACTTTATAATCAGGCTATATAGGAAACATATACAAGTGCATGAAGGTTATATTCATTTATAATCACCTTGGGTTCATTCATTTTTACCTGGTGTTCCTGTCTTGCAAAATGGATCAACTATTGTCGTGCAAGTACTTCAATAAATCTATGCACACGACAATTAGGAGAAATTTACATTTTAGACAATAAAAATGAACAACACATGTATGCCTAGTATAGATATCTCGGTTACAATCTCGCTATACATCATTCATAACAACAACCTTAAAAAATCCATAATGACCATCTTATAGCACTCAACTCGGTGGATACTATCCTTTCCATAGTTGGATATGTATAAGTTGTATGATATCTGCAATACTTTCAGCATATGGAAACTTTCTTTCGTTTCCCTTGCAACAATTTCCCTGCATTCACCGCTTGGCTTTAACCAGGTAAGCTTCTCAAAAACATCATTCTGAAATATTTAACTCTAATCAAGGAAAACATGTTAGCCACAAGACTTGTTATTAACAATCATCATCCTGACATAATAACATCATTTAAAGGAAAACATGTTAGCCACAAATATCCAAGCAATGCAATGACGGATCTGACTCAAAGCTTCACTTCGACTTTCCACCCAACCAACTGACTCTATCTGGCATGTGTTATTCTGCCTAGAGTCACCCCCGAGCTTGGGCGAGAAACCCACTAAGGTAAGGGAAACATTCCTAAGTTCTCTAAACATGTTCCACGGCTCGACCACACCATTTATCAACACAATGCTATCCTGCTACCCAATCGGGTGCCATTACTCTGGACTGTACATAATATAAGACTCCCTTATCTCACAGTATAATTTTCATTCCAAAACTAAACCTTAATAATTTCCAGAATCTTTTAGTTAAAGGATTATCGTTTATAGATACCGTTGCGCAAATGACTTTTGCAATCAGAGAATACAAATAGAAAGTGCAGAGGATAATTATAAATCTGGGTTAGCGATTTCAATGTCAGCTTACAACCAGCAATGCAAAATGATGGATCAGTTCATTTTGGCATTAAATATTCCTTTCACATACAAATGGGCATATAGGTGAAGGAAGATCAGATCCAAATATATATATATATATATATAATTTCATATATATAGAAAAGGTGTTCTTGTAAAATAAAGGGAAACCTCACACAAAAAATGGAGAAATAATAGAGCAGACAACCACTTCATTCATGGAAGATGAATAAACTACCATTCAGAGGCTTCAAACTCAATTGCAAAGCCTACAATCATAGCAATTGACCACCACGAGAACATTGCAAAGCTTATATCCAGATTCGCAATCGAAATCAGAATGACTTGCTGAGGACTCCCTTCAGATGTCCAAATGCCCTCGCCCATGATCCTTTCACCAACTTCCAAGAGGATGTGTCCCCCTCAGCTTGCATTTTCACTTCTTTAATATGTAGTGTTCAAGTTTCTTTTCCTCTCCCCAGTGCATTTGGGATAAGCGCTATTGCCTCTTATTCATTTTTTTTGGTCTTTCATAACAATTCATACCTCAACAACTCACTTCACTTTAGTAATTTTTTTTAGCGTTGCTAATTATTCATCTCAGCTTTTTCCTTTAACTGTACTGCCTTTTCCATTTAGCTATATTAACCTTTTTTAATTCTAGATAGCGATTGGGAAAAAGTGGGACATTCTCACTTTTGATAAGATGGAGATTTCCTATGAAAACTAGGCATTAACACATTATTCTTTGAAGATTAATGCCAAATAATATCTTTAATGATGGTGGTGCATTAAAAATTCTTCACTTATAAATGTATTCCAAAGTGTCATCACTTTTTTAATATATATAGGATGTCATAGCTATTAATGAGTAAAATGTCATAAGAGACATTAGCATTGAATTATATCAGAGTATTCTTAACATACATAAGGCATTAGGGTCGTATCAAGGTTACTGAAAAATGTTTTATACCCTTTTTAATTATTAACTTTTTCCTTTAATCATATTAACTCCTTCTAACTATATTAAAATTTTCCTCTATAATTACGAGTAAGTGTCTATTTGTTTTTATCCTTTGGTACCATTTGTCAACTTGCTTTGTATAGGGAAATTGTCATTGTATAAATTAATATAAGAGATAACTCCCATACTCCAACCGTTGCATGGTCCCCTTGTTCCCTTAATAATTAAAGCATTGTTTTTCTTAATCGACTCCACTTTAGATATCAAAGACTGTCATGCTAGTAATTAAACACTACTCTCTATTCTCTTAGCATTTACAAGCACACAACGATCATTCATTGAGTTTCTCAGTTCCCCTTTTTCGGAAATCCCCTTTCCCCTAGTGGGTTCATCAACAAATGTCATTTTAGTCATTTGAAGCTTTCAGTCGTTAACCCTATCAATTATAACCACAAATTAATAGAGTTTTAGAGTCGATACTTACAGTGATGTTTACTTACACTGTGAGTTTTGGGTCGAGATGGTGAGGGGTGTTACATGCTCTCCCCCTTTGAATTAACACTGTCCTCAGTGTTACCTGTTTTGCCAGCCTCATCTCCATTCCTTCTTTACGTTTTGAATGCTTTCTTTTATATTTCTTAATCCCTCTTGACAGGTGGGATTAGGTCACCAACCTGCATTTTAAGCATATATCTGCATGTCTACTAAAATCGACATTGATAACAATGTATAACTCAGGAATCCAACACTATACAATTTTCATAAACATGTCAGTTCTATTGCTAATAAATAAACATATTACCTCATAGGTACCACTTCACCTATAATGCACATACCTATTCCTGGCATTATTATTTTCTCTGGATTTCCTCCATCCCAGGACTCCAAGTACCAATTCAAGCCATCCAACACAAGGACGATACTCTTCCTTAGGTGTACCTCCTTTTTGTGCTCTTCAGGGTGCTTCACCAAGCTAAGGTACTCTGTTCTTACACACCCCCACGGCACCTAGATGTTATTCTCCTCACAGAGTCCCCCATTCTTGTGACAGTCCTCTCAATGTGTGTGGAACGAGTCTTAACCAAAATGTCTTACATCTAGGCGTCCCCAGAATGCATAGCGGTCCCTCGCTAGCCTGGGGGAAAACAAGGTATATTTCATCCACTACCTCCATCCCCACTACCTCATGGTGACAAATTTTTCACATGAAATATTTTCTCATATCTTCTTAACTCATTACAATCCTGGAGCTTTATCCTTCCTCATGGCCACAATTTTCCATGCCTCCAATTACTCCATAGGTGGTCAACTCATCATATGATTGATTCAAACAAAATCAAACTTTTTAACATAAGTCATGTCTTACTTCATTCCTCATTCATCAGATAAGAGTCTTTATACTAGTGCACTCTTTTTACCACTAAGGAATTCTATTGATTTCTTAAGAACAACACATTTTATTACTTACCTCATCTGCACTGTAGTCCAAGTTCATAAGTAAATATACTTTCATGTCTTTGAAATATGTGTTGTCGTACCTTGCGAGTACGTATGAAAGATCAATAGTCTCTATGTTGCACAGCTTGATTTCCTAGGATTCACTTGCACACCCGATATTACATTGCATCTAACCACAACTTTTTTCATTCAGTTTTTGCATTCACTTAGCACTCATTTAGTAGTTAATGAAATCTAATTGGAGCTTCTTATAAGCAAACCATGTTCTGCTTTATAATAGTTCACAAGATAGCATCTTATATCATTATTCACCAGTATTTCCAAAGCCAAACGATAGAAATTCTATGATAAACTTTACCTTAGGTTTATGTCCATTTAGGACGCAAGGTCATATGCTATTGATGTGCACACCTATAGGGGGAGCATCAAGGGTTTGTTCCTGTTTTTTTCTTTATGGACCCAAAACTTGAGAACTAGTAGTTCCTATGAATCTATTATCCCCAACCAAAAACAATTGTTCTTAGTTAACAACAATTTGTTCATAAAGGTGTTAGCATTTATGTAGTTGTGCCTCACTACTAACATTCATTTGGTATATTTTTGTATACCTGAATAATCTTAACAATATGCACGTTTAATATAGTCATCCTTTCAGCATCACTTATGTTCTTAGTTAGATTTTGCACATAATGAACTTAGCTACACTTCCTAGGATTTTGGGGTAATATATTTACTCCTTTAAATGATTAATTCATGAAAATCCATTAATAGCTACCTTGTCTTCTTACTTCCTTATTTTCTAAAATGGTGTAAGGTGAGTTCTTACTTATTTTTCACGACATGATGGGACCTCTAAATAGAGTGAAAACATGTCCTTGTGAGTCACTTTACAATTTTATTCATTGCTAAATAGCAAACAAAAAGGTACAGGACTTTAAATTCCTATTCGACTTTCACCAGTTCCTTACCAATATATATCAGTTCATTAGCAGCTAGTCCAACTAGGAATGTAATCCCTAAAGGTTTCTTCTCAAATAAATTTATTTGTCTTGTGTGTGTTTATGCAGAATTCCATACCTTTACCAAAATTTTTGTGCCACTCAAAAGGAGAGGATACACTTATCTTAGTCATGGATAAAACATCTTCAAAACAAATAGAATTCCAACATAGCTATGTACTTACCTTATTAGGCCTCACATTGAAGTGGAGAAGTTGTTTCTACATATCTACAAGGTCAACCAATATATATAATTACTTGAAGTTGCTACACCTTATGGTACTTGTGCTATAGATCAACGTGAGTTTGTTGATTCCTGTTATCTCAAGCAAAACTTGATTGTCAATTTACAAAAACAAAATAGGTAGTATCATTTTTGAGCCCAGATAGGCCCGAGTGTTTTGACCTTTGCTCTAATACCATATGTAACGGATCCAAAAGTGGTAAGAAATTTTTCCTTTATTAATTATCCTCTAAATAAATGATACCACTACTCTTGGGTACTTGGGTAATGAAGATAAGCACATTGAAATATAAATCAGCCTTTCCATTTCTAATAATAATATCAATCATTCCATTTATTCCTATGATCCATATTTTGTAATAATTATCAAAGAGACTTTTAATAATAACTCTATCCTTTTACCTTATTTAGACTATCTATCATCTTACAAAGATTAAAAAACAAATCTTCCTCCTTAGATTCAATTATTCAAAGAAGACCTTCTCACCATGAGAGCATAAAAATAATATACCGATAAGATGACCTCATCAAGGACACACAAAATGTAACATCCCGAATTCAACTGGGATAGAATACTAGAAGAAAAGCAAGTAACTTTATACTTTTATCCAGGAGATTTAGTTATACCTAAATAGGTCGCTTTCTGTTGTTATCCATAAACAATTCAATGGGGAATCAATATAACATACATCTTCTTGTCTCTTTTTTTTCCCATGGGATCCTTATGCCATATTGCCATCCTCCTAAACCAACTTAAGTCGTAAAGGACAATTCATAAACAAACAAAGAAAACCAGGAGGTTATTTTCACTATATCCACCTACCACTTACTTTATAATCAGGCTATATAGGAAACATATACAAGTGCATGAAGGTTATGTTCATTTATAATTACCTTGGGTTCATTCAGTTCTACCCTGTGTTCTTGTCTTGCAAAATGGATCAACTATTGTCCTGTAAGTACTTCAATAAATCTATGCACACAACAATTAGGAGAAATTTACATTTTCGACAATAAGCATGAACAACATAGGTATGCCTAGTATAAATATCTCGGTTACAATCTCACACTACATCATTCATAACAACAACCTTAGGAAATCCATAATGACCATCTTATAGCACTCAAATCGGTGGATACTATCCTTTCCATAGTCGGATATGTATAAGTTGTATGATATTTGCCATACTTTCAGCATATGGAAACTATCTTTCGTTTCCCTTGCAAGAATTTCCCTGCATTCACTGCTTGGGTTTAACTAGGTAAGCTTCTCAAAAACATCATTCTGAAATATTTAACACTAATCAAGGAAAACATGTTAGCCACAAGACTTGTTATTAATAATCGTCATCCTGAAATAATAACATCATTTAAAGGAAAACATGTTAGCCAAAAATATCCAAGTAATTCAATGACTGATCCGACTCAAAGCTTCACTTTGACTTTCCACCCAACCAACTGACTCTATTTGGCATGCATTATTCCACCTAGAGTCACCCTCAAGCTTGGGCAACGAACCCACTAAGGTAAGGGAAACATTCCTAAGTGCTCTAAACATGTTCCACGGCTCGACCACATCGTTTATCAACACAATGCTATCCTGCTACCCAATTGGGTGCCATTACTTTAGACTGCACATAATATAAGACTCCCTTATCTCATAGTATAATTTTCATTCCACAACTAAACCTTAATAATTTCTAGAATATTTTAGTTAAAGGATTATCGTTTATAGATACCGTTGTGCAGATGACTTTCGCAATCATAGAATACAAACAGAAAGTGCAGAGGATAATTATAAATCTGGGTTAGCGATTTCAATGTCGGCTTACAACCAGTAATGCACAATGTTGGATATGTTCATTTTGGCATTAAATATTCATTTTGCATACAAATGGGCATATAGGTGAAGGAGGATCAGATCCAAATATATAAATATAATTTCATATATATAGAAAAGGTGTATTTGTAAAATAAAGGGAAACCTCGTAGGGAAAATGGAGAAAGAATAGAGCAGACAACCACTTCATTCAACGAAGATGAAGAAAATACCATTCAAAGGATTCAAACTCAATTTCAAAACCTACAACCATAGCAATTGACCACCCTGAGAATGCAAAGTTTATATCCGGATCCGCGATCGAAATCAGGATGATTTGGTGAGGACTCCCTTCAGATGTCCAAATTCCCTCACCCATGATCCTTTCTCCAACTTCCAAGAGGTTGTGTCCACCTCAGCTTGCATTTTCAGTTCTTTAATACATAGCATTCGAGTTTCTTTTCCTCTCCCCAGCGCATGTGGGATAAGCGCTATCGCCTCTTATTCCTTTTTTTTGGTCTTTCATAACAATTCATACCTCGGCAACTCACTTCACTTTTAGTAATTTTTTTTAACCATTCTAATTATTCATCTCAACTTTTTCCTTTAACTGTACCACCTTTTCCATTTAACTATATTAACCCTTTTTAATTCTGGATAGCGCTTTGGAAAAAGTGGGACATTCTCACTTTTGATAGGATGGAGCTTTCCTATGAAAACTAGGAATTAACACATTATTCTTTTAAGATTAATGCCAAATAATATCTTTGATGATGGTGGTGCATTAAAAATGGTTCACTTATAAATGTATTCCAAAGTTTCATCACTTCTTTAATATATATAGGATGTCATAGCTGTTAATGAGTAAAATGTCATAAGAGACATTGGCCTTGAATTATATCAGAATATTCTTAACATACATAAGGAATTAGGATCGTATCAAGGTTAATGAAAAAGGTTTTATACCCTTTTTAATTATTAACTTTTTCCTTTGATCATATTAACTCCTTCTAACTATATTAACCTTTTCCTCTATAATTACGAGTAAGTGTCTATTTCTTTTTATCCTTTGGTACCATTTGTCAACCTGCTTAGTATAGGGAAATTGTCATTGTATAAATTAATATAAGAGTTAACTCCCATACTCCAACCATTGCATCGTCCCCTTGTTCCCTTAATAATTAAACATTGTTTTCTTAATCGACTCCACTTTAGATACGAAGGACTATCATGCTAGTAATTAAACACTACTCTCTATTCTCTTAGCATTTACAAGCACACAGTAATAATTCGTTGAGTTTCTCGGTTCCTCTTTTTCGGAAAGCCCCTTCCCCCTAGTGGGTTCATCGCCAAATGTCGTTTTAATCGTTTGAATCTTTCAGTCGTTAACCCTATCATTTATAACCACACCTTGACAGAGTTTTAGAGTCGATACTTACAGTGATTTTTACTTACACTGTGAGTTTTGGGTTGTGGTGGCGAGGGGTGTTACACTTACATACGCAGGGGGATTTATACACCATACTGTGCGTCGATTGTAGCAATGGTCATAATTTTGGTGAATCCTGCAATGTCAGCATGTAAAAAACATCATCCACAATTAATCATTGGTTATAAAACCACGAGATTCGATAATTATAACAAGTAAAACATCACCCATACTTAACCTCATTATTTACAGCAGCAAATATTTTTCTAACAGTAAACTACGACTGATAGTCTTCCTATCATATCCTGCAATGTTCGCATATCACATTATACATCATTCATCCACTCACTTATCTTCAATATCAATATCTTTAGACATCCCGACTCATCTATTATTTCGATAATTACTAGGGATATTCCAACTTTATACTACATTCATCAATTACAATGTACTATTCTAGCTCATCAAAATGGGAGCCTTCATATAGGTGTACTCCTTCTGCATGAATAGAAGTATTAGGCACAACACATCATGCTATTTACCTTAGCTGTATTGTGGTCCAAGTTCATAAGCAAATTTTTTTTTTCTTTTTCCTTTTCTTGAAGAAATACTGTAAGGAATGTTGTTGTTTTTCATGGAAATGTATAAGTAGATCAACCATGCCAATGAAAAGATATAGATAGCTCAGTAGTATTTATGTGCATGACCCAATTTTTACTCCTAATAATGAACTTATCAAGTTCCCTTTTAATAGCTACTTTGCTATCCTTAGGTAAGTTATGTATGTACATTTATATCTACACATATACATAACCGTATTCCCTCACATAATGATACTTCTAAAACTTTGGAGTATACTCTCTTGAGTCGCTTATGTTTATTTATTACCACTAATGAACCCTAACTTAGGTCCAGAGGACTTATAATCAATACTCAATTCTCATTAGGTTTTCTAGCAATATTGCATTCCAATTGGTAATTAGGTAACCCCTTTAAATGCTACATTTTAATAACACTATTCACTGTGTTTTACAATGTAACCTATCACAATTCTAAGAATCATACATCATGTCATTAACAACAATTCAAATCCAACATTACTATTATAGTAGAAACTACTATAGTATTTTGACCGACCAGGAGTTTGTCTAAGAAGACTCTCATACTTTACCAAGAATTTACTTGTGCAATTTAAATAAAGACAAAACAATTGTATTAACCATTCATAGACCTTTTCTAAAGAAAATAAAGGAAATAACAAGATACCTATGCACTTATTTCATTGGCCTAATGTGCAAGTGGAAAAAGTAATGGCCATCTTTATTGTGATCTTGAGAAGATGTTCCTCCTTCTCCTGCACAACTACAAGGTCAATAAACATTTGTGTTTGGTACAACTTAAGGTACCTAGATTGCCGAACAACATGAACTTGTTGATTTTCTGTTATCAAAGAGCAAAAACTCAATCGTTAGTTCCTAAAATGAAATATGCGGAAGCATTTTGGGCCCAAATAGGCCCAAGCGTTTCAACTCTCACTCCGATACCACCTGTAACATACCCCTTATACCTCAATGCCATTAGGTGTGGAAAAAGGGGTAGAAGAATTTGTTTCACTGTTACTACAAAATGAGTCGATCCTATTAGTGGCATATTTTACATGGTATTTCAAGGAAACATGTCCAATCAAATACAATAATGACAAAACTATACACATTGTGCAACAATCATTTGACAGTTTACATCCATCCTCCTCTATAGAAAACAAGCATGCAATTTGCTTCTAGTTTACTAAGATTTTCGATTGATAACATAAAACAAACATGCTTATTGTGTTGTCTAGTATTCACATGATTACGTAATCCCCTCAATGGCGGAATAATTAGGTACAACAATTAACCCGTCATTTCATACATACTCCAATGTTATTTTAACCATATTTTATCTATACTAACCTTCGAATGACAATACGGATATCTCTTAAGCAAAGTGATCTGTTCGACGGACTACTCATTGCTTATTCTTAATTTAATGAATCAGATGAGATGCACCTTCCTTCACATCAGTATCATATTTGGACAACATTTAATCCAGTTGCTGACAATTTCTTTATTGTAATTTCCTCAAAATCTTATTCATAATCACAAACACTTCTTCATTATAATGCTTTGAAAAATGACTAAATGTGTGGCAAGAAATCATCATGATAACAATTAAATTACAAGGTTGCAAACCAAAATGCTGAGCATGCAAAAAAATGAGACATTTAGACACCACCAAAAGAACACCAATGTACGTGGTTCACCCCAAACTCGGGGTTACATCCACCAAAGCTGTCACATCATGTGACCTTATTTATTAAAAGAGTTACAAACTGCAACATCAATGTTGCCACACTTCCTTCTATTTTCTTCTGGAGAGTATTTACGAACTAACCAGTACTAGGGTAAAAAATGCTACATGAATTCTAGCAGGTTCTTTCCAATATCCTAACCAGAACACTAGATACTCTTGGTTTATCACCAGATTTTTAACCCATCCTCACTTCAATGCATAAATATATAAGTTCATGTAAATACGAACTAAGTTACAATGACACCACTTCCTTTTACTAGAACAAAACGCAGCGGGTTATCAATTACATTCACAATATATATGTATACTTTTCATAACCAACCAACAACCATCCAAGGCGTATTGCCACCAATTGTTCATACTAGACTTCATATCTATAAAATAAGGACAAAGAATTATAATTTACATATACACATATATGTAATTCTAATCAATACGATTAAGTCCCAATTATCATGCTGCTACAAGGTTTTAGTCCAAAAGCAACGCCACATTTTTTCCTTCCCTATTGATGCTAGTAATTCAACACCATTATCACAAAAGGAAGTGTTACTTAATTTGATGGAGCATTCTTCTACAACTAGCATATCATACAAACATAAGCAAATGATCTCATATTTAATTATAATTGTACATGTAGTTAAGCCTTCTTATCCTACCATGCTTTACATTTAGGAAGATTACCTATTTACAAAAATCGAAGGCAGCGTTTAACTTTGAAAAAGTCTTACTTATACCACGTAGCAAAACAAGAAATCTACGCAAGTTGGAACTCCAACCTATTCAGATTATGACAGATTGGTAATGAGAGGGAGTGGTCATCGAAATTATTTTTCACAGTCCAAGTATTCTTCGCAGTTTAAATTATTATTGCTGCCAATGGTAAACTTCAATGTCAAACTGGAGAAACATTTACGCCAACAAATTTTCATCTTATTTCCAATACTGCATCTTAATACGGTTCAGTTGGTATAAGGTGCTACATTAAGGTTCTTCCATCTAAATACTGAAAAAGAAATCGCAGCTGTGGAAAAATATGTTGAGTTTAGATTTCCAGTCTACTTAAAAAAAATGAATTCATACGCAGAAAATCTGATCATCAACCTAGGAGGCAATCGCGTGAACCCACATTAGAAACATGTAAAAGGAAGACTTGCAGATCAATAAGGAATATCCCTTCATATCTATTAGGATGTTTTAGACCCTAGCTGGGTTAAAACTCATTGGTGGAAGCCCCTACGGAATATGGGTTTTCTCCCAATCCTTAAAGCTGAATCTTTTCGGGACAAATCTAGAAATGCAAAGATTAAAACAACGTAGGAACTCTACCGACCACGCATACACTTTGGGTGACTGATATGAAAAACCCAAAATATTATTGAATGCTAAGTGGCAATGCAATAACTCATATCGAAACTTAATTCTAGACTTCAAGATTTTAAATGATCTGGTTCCAATAAAAAAATAAAAGGGAGTAGGTTAAAAATGAAAACATTATAATCTATCCAGTGGCCCGTTCTTATAGATAGCTCTTGATTGAAAAAGGGGCTCGTCGCGCAACGTTCTCCATTCCACATCAAGTCACAAGCGGTTGGCTTGTAGTTGAACACTATGCAGCTTACCAGTATGAGTTTTTTCTTGGTATCTTTCCCTGGCTAAGCACCCATCGCATACCCTAAGGATCATACCAAGGAACAAGTTGCGCCAAAGGCCTCCCTCTCTCGCTGAAACTTACGACAAAACAATCCTTTGTATTTCCATGGGTGCATAAAGATCAATAATATTTTTCCATCCTCTAATGCAAAGGTTTAGACTCTCAAAAAGGAACGCAGAGTTTCACTCTCTCAAGAACACATAGGTTCATAAAAAATTGCAGAGATTCACTCTCTCAATAAAAAAAAACGCAGAGCTCTCTTCCACGTGGCTCTCTCATGGGAAACGCCTGCAACCTCTCCTTCCAAGGTATTATCCCTTTTTCCTCGTCCCAGAAGCATACCTCAAAAACCTTATAAATAACAAAAATGGGGACGGTTTTTTTTCACCCGCGCGCCAAGCCCCCCCCTACTCCAGATAGTAAATATGCCACTAGTTTTCCTGAGATAGGCCTGTCTTAATTTCTCTATCAAGAATTCAGCTGGAGGCATGAATTTAGCCTACACCAGTCATTTTTCCTTACAAACAATTATTTAATTTCCTCAAACAAAGGCAGAACTCCTGCCACTAAATTTTCCAAGGAGAATTTCCCTAATATCAGGCCCAAGATTAGCCTCCTTCACGTGGAGGAGATTCTTGTCAATGATGGATGCATGTTATACCTCTCATTTATACATATAGATATATGAATATATGTATATTCATACATATATCTAAGTACATCTTTCTTTATCCAATTTAACCCATGGATAATATATATATATATATATATATACCTATATATACTTATATTATTTGCACATATTATATTTGTGATATATGTGTTTTTTTATTGGTTTTAATGTCACTCTTACCTAAATTGGCGACTATGAAAACCCACCAATAAACATTGTAGCGATCTTCCTTATGCCACAACATTTAGATCCTGAAGAACTAGGTCCCCTAGGTGTTGTCAACCACTAGTCTCTCCTCCTAGTGGACTCGGTTTTCCGAATGAAGTTGCACTCAAGTATTAAGCCTTCCAAGTCCATGACTTAGGAAATAACATATAAGGTTCTGCTAGTGGGGCCTTAGACTTGAGCTCCTCACCAGAGAATAAATACATTCAAAAATTACAAAATATTTAGAGGCATTAAAGAGGGATATTAAAATGCTGAGGCACATCAAGAAGGTTAAGCTTTAGTTGCAGAAAGTTTGAGTGAAAAGATGGATGTTTCGTTGGAAAATGATTCTATGGGCCCTCTTCTACAATCTTTCAAGTATCAGCCAGATAGCTCACAAGAGGAAGGGAGTTCTTGATAGCCTTCCCATGAACAGAGGACAAAATATATTGGAGGTTGTCGTATTTTCTATGACCCCATATCAGAGTACATGGAGAGGTTGGGTAATGGTAATGACTGGTCACATCTCTACTCTAAATATCAATTTATTTGTTATTGCATTCTTCCATTATGTATTTCATTCCTGTTCATAAAGAATCAAAAGGAAACAAAACTATTAGGCAAGATACTTGATTGGATTCATTGGAAGTCTGATTCACTTAATTGAACTTATGCACTAAATTAGGTAGAGTAGGTAGGAACAAATAAGCTTAGAAATCATCAAGCATTTCCTTCATTACTGTTTTAGTTTGTTTTCATTTTTAGTTGTAAGCACAGGTTTGCACTCATAATTGTTCTCGGTTTCAGAATATGGCCAAGAGCATGGTTTGCAGAGTGACATAACTTTGCTAAAGAAGTACCTTAGAGCATAATGGAGGCTTCAAAGGAAAGATGAGGGATGACCCAATGGATTTGGCACTTGGTATATGGGGGTTATTTGCTACCTCGCTAGGAGGATAACATCCCTCATGGAGCCACCTGTTAGCACTCTGTTTTGCAACAGTCGATTTATGGGCCTGATAGAGTCCGAAAAGGGTCCTATTCATTTGAACACTGTGTGAGTTCCCTTCCGATTATCAGAGGAACATTTTACATTTTTTGAGACCGTTAGATAATGAAGAGAGCTCAATTTATGATGGTATATTCCTCCGGAGGTGAAGACTTACATCAGCATAGACGATAGAGATAGGTGTCATAGACCAACGATTTGGAATCACACAGAAGAAGAGTGACAATAGATCATGGTTTTGGCCGAGGATGCAGGAGAATGGTCACAGTTTGGCATTCACAGAGTTCATTAAAATGGGAAAATAATGAGAGGTTCAGATCAAGGTGAGGCCCGATCGACGGTTCGAAATGGTTTTGCTGAGAAAATATGCTCGATGGAAGGAGCTTTCCCAAATCGTGAAACAGGTTAAAGGATGGCAGTATCTAATGGTGGAGATGAGAGCATGAGAAGATCTATGGCCCCAGTCAATTTCACACAACAAATTTGTGCAGATAAAGTCATGATTCTAAATCACTAAAAGTGGTATCGGCTGCAAATATCGATGGTCACGATGAAGAAGGGGGTAGATATATGGTTGTGGCTCTTTTCGTGATCTAAACTAGATTGGACAATGTTAGGGTCCTGATCCATGAAGAGGTGGTAGGACCCCCTTAGCTCGACGGTTGTATGGGAAGGTCGATCTCAATCGACGGGTAAGAACATGGCATGATCTAAAGCTGATCATTGTATCAAGAGACAAGAAATTGGAGGCAGAAGTAAAGAAACGTGGATGATGGACGTGAAAGGTTCCCCAAATTGGAAGGATGAGGAAGCCTTAGGGCTGTAAGTGTCGCATCTAGTGTGAAGATGACAATGGAAGGGAATTTCACATGCATAATATGCCTCCCAGTAGATTGGTGTATTTATCTGACGCCATTTTTGATAAAGCTAAGGCAAAGGTCCCATCGAATGACACTAACTTTCTCCACTCTACAAGTTCGGCACGTGCCCCACGTAGAAAAAATAGTAGGGAAGTAGGAAGTTCAGGTTTTTAAGTGACAAATCAAACATCTACATGAGGTGAAGAGACGCAGTGAATTGATTCTACTCAGTGCCACCATCATAGTGAATGAAAAGGTAAGAAAGGTCAAATCCACATTCTTTAAAACCAGCTGGATAGCCATGCACGAAGTGCTTAAAATCCTACCCGTATTAGATAAGATAATTAAACATTAGAGGAGAAGATCCCCACCCTGGAATCACAAATGCTAATGTCACGTCGACCAATATTTATGAGTGTAGCCATCTCCGGGCTGTTTCAGCTTTTGCTATAGAGCGCCATCTTCTGAAGTTGATGAGTTATGGAAATGTACAGATGCTGAGAGGTAAATATTGAACTATTAGAATTGTTGATTTCCTTCGCATATAGCCATGACTGTGTGGTTTTAGAAGTTAGTTCGACAAGGGATAATAATGGTTGGTGAACATAAAATTATGTTTCTCCACCATCCTAGATATCTACACCAGGAAAGCGCCAACCACTGGGGCACAGATGTTAAGCACCTAGTGAGCTTCAACTATTTCCACACATCCCTACCCTCATATGCATTGTGCATGGATGTTTACATCCCGAGGACACTTCTTTGAAACCTTGAGTTGCAGTCACGACCTTCGAAGTCCCAACACACAATGGTGGCAGAGCTGTTGGAGCAAATGCTCATTCTAGGATAGTAGAGATCTGAAGCCTTCATAAATTCCCCTATAGTATTCAATTAATGACTTTTTCATGGGTGAGGAGGAGGTCAAACATACACCCAGCTACATGGCCTGGGAGCAAGCCCTCCTTGTAGTAGGGAGAAAGTTGTACAAGGATGGTAAATCTCTTAAGACGTTTATCATCATCAAGCGCATAACCGTGTTACCAGATGAAGGAAGGACTGTGAAAATGATTGGGTTCGCTCCTATAACTGTGTTATCAGACTTTGAGCAACATGGTATGAAAGAAGCAGGCTAGTCAAAGGAGGCAAACAGAAATGTCTGAAATGGTCCGAGTGGCAACTGACCATTAGTAGGCAACATAGGGATCATTTTCACATACCAGGATAAATAAAACCCTATGGTGTTAGTCTGCATTACCACGTGCTACAGCTCCATAATTTTCATTCATATTTATAAATCAATGAAATAGTTCCACTCTCTAGACTGTTAACGTTTGACTGTGACTTGAAACATTTTTTAGGTTTGTTTTAGAGAGTAATCTCAGCACTAAAATAGTATAAATACACTCATGATAGAGGGATATAGGAGTTAGTTGGTTGGTTGGGAAACTTTCAAGGGCTGAGGCTCTCCATTTGTAATTAGTTTTTGGCTTCTGGGTTATGAATAAATTTGCAGAGGAAGGATTGTCTTTCATGGCAGAAATTCTTGTGTCATTGTTTCTTTCAATATGTAATTTCTTTATGTGAAAATGTCATCTTGTTTTCATTCCAGTTTGTTAATTTATTGCATGCATGAAATGAGTGTATGACAGTTTAGAATTCATACATGCTATTCTCCATCTATTGTTTTAGACATTCATTAATTTTTCTTACAAATTTACGTAGAATTCATCTTGTTGGTGCTCTGCATGATGGACTAGTCTCTCTCATGTACTAATCACCTGCTAAATATCTCATGATTACAAGATCGACGGCTATCTTGCCTCTGTTTGTAAATTCATGCCATTCTTTACCTCCTGCAAAATGTTCCCTACCTAGACCCTCAACTCCATTTCCCAATGTTCCCTTACTCAAATATTCCCACCTACATCTTACATTAACACACCCCTCCCGTTCAAGAGTCTGGCCTCCTGGCCATTTTTGACCAAATATCCTACGTGAAGTAAACCTAAAAATAAGCAAGAGATCCCTCTCTGACTGCGCAGGGCCAGAGGCACTGTTTCTTGGGAGAGAGCCCTTTTCCTCCCAACCTATGGGAACGATCCATGTACTAACACCTTCTATTCCAAAGTTCATTTGGCTCTACGGTGTCATGGATCAAGGCTTGTTCTTGATGGCCCTTGAATTTGTATAGACCTCCCTCTTGTTCCCCAATTTCTACTACATCATCAATAGTATCTCACTTTGGCCACATGAGACCTTGGTCATCTACAAATGCAACCATCATGCCTTTTACATCCAATGCATATATGGAGAGGAGGTTCTTCTTTAGTCCTGGTAAAAACAGTATATACTTCATCATCATAGACTTTCCAGATTCTAGATTATAGGAGGATTCCCCACTACCTTTTATTGGATACTGGTAGTCATCTCTAAGTTTCACCTTGTGGGGTGATTCATGTTCTCATAGTTTCACAAAGGATTCTTTCAATCTTGTCATATGTTTGGAATCCCCACTATCTATAAGCCAATCATTGCTTCCATGTGCGATGTTTCCCGTAAGAGCGGAAATCAATTCATATTCCTCATCACTTTCTTGTATGATTCTCTTTGTTGAAGATTCATCATCCTTTGCAGCATGAGCATGATGTCTTCTCTTGTTTCCCTTCTTATTTTTGCTTTTAGGAAAATATTTTGCATAGTGTCCTACTTCATCACATGTATAACATATGATTTTAGACAAATATTTTCTAGTGTTACTTTTATGGAAGTGCTTACCTTTGGGGTGATGATGACTTCTTCTTCTTTTCCTGGAGTGTACTGTGAGAGATTGATCTTCAATTCCCATATTTTCTTCTTGAGTTGCTATCCGAGCTTATTATTGAGAGCATTCTTCCCATAGTCTGCTAAATTTGACTAGCTTCTTTCTGGCATAGATCCCTTGAATAAAGGAGTCCCATGATCTAGGGAGACCATTCAAGGTGGTCATTACAATATTTGCATTCTCCACTTCTTCATGCACTGCTTCAAGTTGTTCTTTCATCTGGGAGACCCTTGTGAAGTATGACTATATGGTCTTTGCATTCTAGATCTTCACATCCTTAAACTGGTTCCTGAAAGTCATCTTCTAGTTTATGTTCTTTCCTTCAAACAGCTTGGTTAGGGCATCAAACATAGCTTTAGGTGTCTTTAGGGAGGACACGTGTGGTATGAGGTGATCCTTTATTGAATCAGCAATAATCCTCTTATCCATGACCAACTTATTTTTGTGTAAGGCCTTAGCCTCATCTCCCTATAGAACTGGAACCTCCGCATTGATGTAGCAGTCCAACTCATTTTCTTCCAAGACCAGGGAGATCCTATAATTCCAGGCTTGGAAGTGATCAGCTCCCTCAAGATTTTAATCAAGCTTGGTATGATGAGACATCTTAACTAAGAACCCCAAATGGAAATACAAAATATTTAGATCTTACCAGGTTAAGATGTCATATCTAGATATGGAGCTGAAATTTTGCAGAGCTGGTTCAGGAGCAGATTAGGGTTTGACTTTTTTAGAGTTCTATCCAACCAAAACTTTGATCTGGATCTCTAAAATTCGATTTTGGGGAGGAGATCAATATAGGCCTAGGCTCACTCAAAAATTCCACTTCTGTGGAATTCCCTAATTTCCAACAGTAGTGTCGGGTCAAAAACCAAAAATGCTTAGAATCAGATTCTACTTCGATAGAAAGATGCGCCCTGGAGACGAGATTCAGCCCAACTTTCTTTTGCTGAAAATCTATGGAGAGAGATCCAAAAAGTAGGAAGCCCTAGTTTCTACAGCTGTACGGTGTCTTTTTCTTAGGTTAGCTTTGATACCATGTTAGATTTTTATCATTCAAGCTAGCATTATATTAGGATATTTAACTAAGAGAATAAAAAGCACAACAATCAAACACAAGAGACAATCAACACAATTTTTTTCCTCGAGGAAACCATAAAAGAGAAAACCCTGCAACTTCCTCAGAGATAGAATCAACACCAAAAGCAAAACCCAAAAAATAGTAAGATGATCTACTGACAATAGTAGTCTCTTTCTTTCTAGTCCCAACAACTTCTTCTCCCTCAACTATGTGCTACAACTGAGTGTGAGTGAGTGTGTGACAAATAGAGAGGCTCACTCTCTATTTATACTAATTCCTGACTTGATAATAACTCACTAGGGCCGACTTCTCTAGGAGAGTCTAATAACCCTAGGGCCCCACAACTGTAGGGACTTTAACCCTTGATAAATAGGAGGGTTACCCACAATGACTTGACATGACTTGTTTACATTATTGAATCTCCCGATAGGAACATCAGGGCATGACATGACTCAAATACATTATAGACACTTCCTCGAATAAACATCGGGGTACAATACGTAAGATATACAAGTGAATACATTCCAAAGTTACAAATACATTAACATATATATATGTATGTATGTATACCGATAGGTCATGAGTTAAATTTTAGGGGGTCATCTCTATGGGGTTTATGATGGGCATGTGTTGTGCTACCTTTAAGAATCTCTGGTCTATTAACCAGCACAACAAAGAATAGTTAAAATATTTGTTAAATAAAATTAACAGTCCACATTGTAGATGACACAAGGAAAAATACAGTCCAGATCATAGTTTTCAAGGGAAACCAAGGGTCACTGTAGCTGGGAGTGTCCTCTAAGCACTGTGACTTGTATTCATAGCAGTCCAAAATCAAAACTTATGGTAGAGTCCATCATGTGTTTTTATACCTTTAAGGAGCTCTGGTCTATTAACAAGCACAACAAAGATTAGTTAAAATCTCTATTAAATCAATTTCATAGTCCACACTGTTGTAAGACGACACAAGGAAAAATACAGTCCAGATCACAGTTTTCGAAGGAAACCAAGGGTCGTTGTAGCTAGGAGTGTCCTCTGAGTAGCTTGCCTTGTATTTACAATAGTCCAAAATCAAAACATAAGGTACACTAATGTATTCACTGATTGAGAGATTAAGAACCCTTGGAGCTTCATTAGCTACATACAAAATTAACATCCAAATAAAATTTAATATTTTTTTATTCCATGTCTTCAACAAAGGAAATTATAAGTTATAAACATGGTATGATAGTAGCATTTCTCCTAAAACTATGGATATTGATACAATAACAACGTTAAAACATGATGTAGGTAAAAAATATTTGGAAAAAAAAGCAAGAAAACAACCATTGCTGCATTAATTCGCCCAAAATATTCTAGCTCGAAATCATGAAAGCTAACTAATGTAAACTACATATCACTAGCTTACAATAATTTTAAAGAGAGTACTACTACATAAAAAATTTAAGCTACCTTAATGCTCATTGAATATCTCATTCATCCTCCTACGTTGCTACTCTAAGCTTGAAAGAACTAACAAGTTAGGTGAAATCATACAACCAATTAAGTCATCTCAACATTTAATATATATAAGGATTCTACCTTGATCTTTGGTGATGAANTGCGTGCGTGCGTGCGTGCGTGCGTGTGTGTGTGTGTGTGTGTGTGTGTGTGTGTGTGTGTGTGTGTGTTTGTACACGCACGTGCGAGGGAGAGAAGTGTTTTCCCATGATTTTTATGCAATTGAAACTTGTGGAAACAACATATTAGGAAGATTTCAAATAATATGAATATTCAAACAACAAAGTGTGAACAATACTTGGTTATTTGCTATTGGAATGACCTCTATGTTTATATGCTAAAATCACCCAGATCCTTGTAACCCTGAGCAACTAAACCAACTTTAAATTTCAAATGGAACTTCATGAATAAATTATGTTGTTATAATCAGTTCCTATCCTACCTTGTTTCAAGGAATAATAATAATGGATCATTGCATACTCCCACTCTCCTCTACAAGGTTTCCACCACATTGCATAGTTATACGTACCTTGAATTACCTTTTCATTGTTGTTAGGACATTGTTGTGCAAGTCTAACACAAATGCAATATATACTGACCTAATGATGCCAAGTAACTTCAAAGACTTTACCACCTTCTCCATTAGCATTTAATGTTCACTTTACCATTAAACATCTTCTAGAAATTCCTTAACATGCACTATTTGTTAAACAAATGGAAAAACTCCCGCCAACATCAATCCCCTTCTGACAAAAAACAAAATGACAAGCCTAGCAATAAAAAATAAGGAACAAAAGAAAGCCTTGCATCTCATTCTTTCTGGAATCTTGCACCAAGCAACAAATTCAACTTGAGTTATGCCTCGTTTTTCAAGGGCTAACAATTCACCTGATGCATTAAGTTTTTGCAGCAATGATGAAGATAACCGATGACATATATTATTTCCATATTAGTTAGGCTAAACTAAAATATTGATTTAATGTTCCATTTTTTCATAGATAGAACCACCACAGTGATGGAGATTCTACTTGATAGCAAATTTTGTTAAACCACAACCAAACATGTTTACATTGACCTAGTATGAAACCATAATAACTATAAAATTCTGGATTGTCAAGTGTAACCATTAGTATGGCTAGTCTGTTATTTTTAAATTGATTTTATTAATTGCTTCTTCCCATTGCTACTATGGCTTGCTAACTGTTCCAACATTAGTCAGGCTTCAACGATCTTTTGACCCTTCAAACTCATTTAGTTTCTCTCATTCCTAACTACTACTAGTCATTATCAAAATATGTTTTAGAACAACCTTCCCACTCCCAAATGTGCATTGTGATGCCTTTGATAATCAACAGGTTGAACTTAGAAACATGGAAAAGGAGAAATGAGTTAGATCGCACCATATATTTTCCAAAACTTCAAGCCCCCAAAAATATCCTAACAACCTTTCCTTCAGATATATTGGTGGTTAGTCCCAATCTTCACTACAGGGAATGTAAGGGTCTTAAAATATGGAACCTTAACCCAATTATATATATATACATATAAAACATATTTTTATGCATATTTAATCATAATTAATCACATATTTATACCATCTAAACATAAACCTCCATGATCTAATTCACAGTTACACAATTTGGAAATTATTATTAAGGAGAATCCATGTATTTATTCTTGTAAAATCAATTTCTAAATCAAAATGAAATACAAGAATACATCATTAGAGGAAATTTGGGGTCTAAAATGGGCATCCTAAGGAAAATAATAAAATAATACTTAAAATAGTAAAATAATAGTTTTTAATTTTGGAGGAAGAATGAAAAAAACTACTTTTTGTGTTTGTATTTTCGACATATCTCCCAGTGTTTTTACTCAAATTATAAGTGGGAGAGCTCGTTGGATGTGAAATTCAATTCCACATCCAACGAGTACCCATAGTGCATAATTTTGATGGATCTCTCTACCCCAAAAACAAGAAATACCTGAAAAAATGTGATGATGACATAATCATCACGTTTTTTTCAGGTATTTCTTGTTTTTGGGGTAGCAGGGTCCGTCAAAAGTATGCAGTCTAGGTACTCGTTGGATGTGGAATTGAATTTCACATCCAACAAGCTCTCCCACTTATAATTTGAGTCACGTTTTTTCCAGGTATTTCTTGTTTTTGGGGTAGCGGGGTCCGTCAAAAGTATGCAGTATAGGTACTCGTTGGATGCAAAATTGAATTCCGCATCCAACGAGCTCTCTCACTTGAAATTTGAGTAACAACACAGGGAGATATGTCGAAATACGAACAAAAAAAGTAGTTTTCGTTTATGACAAATATGTCAATTCAACCATTATGGTTGACTCATTTTATTGAAATTATATTGGTTCTTGAATTCCAACTCACAACATTTATTATTGGAAAGTTTTCTTTTAAGGCCCATTTTAGACCCCAAATTTCCTCTAATGCATATAATTACATCCATCACGAATTTGGTGAAGTGTCAAAACTATAATAGAAAAAAATAACAAAAAATAGGAACATGGCTAACCTTTCTTTAATGAAACAAAATAAATTTCTATTGTTTTACTTTTTATTTCTGTGTTTTTATAAGGACATGCCCGTACATAGAGTATCCCATAGTACCCCTAGGTCCCCAAGCACTAGAAGAGTCTGATTTCTGCATGAGACATCCAAGGAGAATCCCTAGGTACCAAGGTTGTACAAGAAATGGTAGGGAACATTCTGAATTATGTCCCCAGGTTAAAGGAGCTTGGGAAGAAAGCATATGGGGCATGTCCCTGGCACCTGGAGACATGACCTTGTCAAACATTGCATTTATTTTTATATTCTAAACTCACTACGCCCTGTACAATCAATATTTTAGTGAAAAAAGAGTGCTTAAATCACATATTATATTGACCTCTAACATATTGCATACTGTAGACAGCTCCTGAGCAGCACAAAAAATATCGATAAAAAAGGGTATTCATTATTCAACCATACATAATCATCTTGCCTCCTATCAACTTTCATGATTATATGCAGCATTGCTCATATCAATCTTAATCAATGATCTACTTGTGTCACCCAAGTTGGTTGAGAACTTCCATAAGCCTTGAATACAAAGCTAGGATAAAGCTGCTAGTAGTCAGTCCCTATATAATGACCATAGGTCATGAGAAGTGGGATGCAATGCAATGAAGTAAGAAAAAACACTCCTACAAACTCAATATAAAAAATTTAGGATCAAAGAAATAGTGGAGCAAGACCTCAATGGATCAAAAGGCATTGTAACAGTGTGAGAGGGCCATCTACAGTCTAATTATTGTCACAGTATACATCACTTGAAGTTTAGTTTCCATTAGGACGGGATAATAACCACAAGCTGATGGAAGACATGGATTGTGTCACCACGTCACCTAGGGATGTGACCCTATCGAACATACCATTTATATTTACACTCTAAACTCACTAGGGCCCGCACAATTAGTATTTTAGCACAAAATACTACTTAATATCACACAGATTATATTGACCTCTAACATATTGCATACTGTAGATAGCTTCTTAGCAACACAAAAACTCTAAATAAAAAGGAATTCAATGTTCACTCATACAGAATCATCCTACCTCCTATAAACCTTCATGATTATATGCAGCATTGTTCAGATCGTGCTTAATCAATGATCCAATTGTGTCACCCAGGTTGGTTGAAAGATTTGATAAGCGTTGGATTCAAGAACTAAGATATGGCTGCTAGCAGTCAGTCCCTATGTATTCACCACATGCCATGAGAAATGGGCTGCAATGCAATAAACAGAAACATACAACTACAAACGCCATATAAAGAAGTTAGGTTCATAGAAATAGTGGATCTAAAGGAATTGGAACAGTACAAGAGACAACCATCTACAAACTAAATATTGTCACAATATACATCAATTGAACTTCAGTTTCCATAAGGACCAGATGCTAACTACAAGTTGATAGAAGATATAGAATGTGTCACCACCTCAACATCACACCTTGAATTTCTCAAATCTGAACTTCTATGGTGCTTAATGACAATCTAGGGGAAGTGGAATAAGAAGTTGTAAGAGAAGAGTAAATGGATCTTATAACTTATTGGTTTGACCTTAGGTAAACAAAGTATTTAAAGCAGAGATTCATCAAGCATTGATGTTCGGTAAGATGGCAATCCTCAAAGTAGGGCTTAGGGGTTTAATAATAAAAGGTGACTTCAACATGATCACTGAATTGATGCAAGACAGACTGAAGTTTGATAAATGGATCTCATGAACAGGTAAAAGCTCTAACCAAAAGGATTGAGGCATCTTCAATTCCAAAGCGAGGGTAGCAATTAAGTAATAGGTTGGTTAGCTTGAAAGCGACCAAACCTAAAAAAACAAGGACTGAGTAGTATGACTACATAATGGATAATTTTTTCTCATAGTGCTTATGCAATGATAACTAATTTAATAATTGGTATTAGGAATTAGGGTCTCCTTTTGCAACTTAATGTAACATTCTAAAGAGTAGGATGGCCTTTTGTGGTATTAGAACAATTTCTATTGCACTGAACCAAAGGTTGGGAATCGTGAGAGTGACCAAAGGTAAAAAGGATAAGGACAATATGGTATGATTCCATGAGGAGAAATTATTTTCCAAGATTCTAATGCAATGATATATAATTTAATGATTGATGTAGGGTCATTACAACCTTGCAATTCAATATGGAATTCTCAAGTGTGGATTGGTCTTTCGGAGTATGCTGTTGATTTCTAAATTGCTGAACCAAAGGGACGAGGAGTGTTTAGATTCCATAGAATCCCTTTCAAGGAAGGAAGATTAAAAGGTAACGACAGGTTCTGGGGTAGCAAAAGAAAGTAAATGACATATGGAAACAATTGTTAAGTTGAAATCTACAGCCATTAAGACAAATAAACAAATATATGCAGATATAGCGGAAGGAAAATATGATTCCTACAAACAAAAGTAAATTCATCAGCGCAAGGAAAAGAAGACCAAGAAGGTTGCAAGTAGGAAGGATAAGTTGAGCGATTTTATGCAATTCATAGGGGCATTGTGCAAGAATTTTAAGATTTAATGCAGTTAAGGAATTGATTCAAGCATTTGAAGGATGTCGAGAAATTTTTTAAAACTAATATAATAGAGAATTAGGAAGTTTCAACCCCAAACCCATGAGTATGCTGAAGAAATAGAGCTATTACATTTTTTGCATTAAAAAAGAATGGAGATTCATGATTTATTGGTGGGGTTTGTAGTATGGATAGTAGATACTTAGTATGCCAGGGAATCAGAAAAGTATATGGTGGGGAATCAAAGAAGGTTTCTCCAAATCTTGAAACACCATTCCCTTGGTAGTACAACATGATTGTGGACAGGGTGAGTATTTTCATCCAGGTGATTCCAGGAATATTAAATTAACATTGCAACCATTTGAGCCTTTTCAATATTAAAATTTAAAAGCTCTAGAATTCCTTCAAGATTAAATTTTCACTTGTGTGCTCTAATATAGAAATCCAAATTGACAATGGAGAGGGAAAAAATAGAAGGAACCCAGAGTTGCTGCCTCTAGGGGCATATGCACATCAATCTGAAACTAAGGAGAGACTACAATTTTGGTGAGACTTCCTTAAACCTTAGGTTTATTTTAAGTTTTATGTATGATAGGTTTGACATTTGTCAGAAATATAGTTATTTATGTTTTGAACATTGGTACCAAAATAATCCAATTTTCATGGGCGATGTTAGACAGACATGATAGGACAACAAGCCTCTATTAGTTGTTATATGTGACAGCTTCATTGAAATTTGAGGGCTTTGATAAAGGCATATACTTCACAGCCACTTATCTAACACAAGTTCCAGTTTTGCAACTAATAATATGCAAATTTTCATTTTAATATTAAGCTAAACAAAAAATGAAAAAAATCGTAAGATTTTCTTCTCACTTGTGCAAAAATATTTTCTAAACTGACTCGATGTTTTTGAAACATGCCTTTGGCATATGATCCAATTGATTGAACTAACCCTAGGTGCTTAATCATCCTGCTATTGTCAAATACATATGAGCCAAGATTAGAGAAATATTACATATTATTATGTATACAACCATGAGAATATATAAAGTCTAAAATGTGTGTTAAACATTGACAATACTACAACATTTCATGAGGAGATCTTCTATGTAGATTGTGGAGATTGTTCTTAAATATTATGGAAGATGTTTCCAACTCTGGTGTAATGCATATGCATCTCTCTAGCTCTCATCTCTCTCTATATATAGTTGAGGCAATATGGATTGGTATGTTTTTCTTTGAATTACTATATAGCTGAGGTAGATACAGTGGATTATGTGTGAATGTGTTATTTTGTGCAAGAGGCCTTTCTACTAGCCAATAGACTTTGGTCTTGTGGAAAATGTTTGGGAATAAAAAGAAATTAAGATGCAAATTTTTGGTGCTTAAAAGAGATCAAAGGACATACTTGAGCTGGAAATAGGTTTAATATTGGCTAGGAGTGAAGGTAGACATAGTGGATTATGTGGCAATGCGTTATTTTGTGCCAGAGGCCTCTCCACCACTCAGTAGACTATGGTCTTGTAGAAAGTGTATGGGATGTGATACTCATGGTTCTGATTTGATAGTGAACATTTATATTCCTGGTTGAGTTTCAGTGGAGAGTATCTAGTTAGTCCCCTTCTTGAGCGGAGGCCCTGTACGGGGGCACTACCAGCACAACTGGTTTTGTGTTGGTTGGAAGGAAAAGCACCCATAGTTGGCATCTTCAAGCTGAATTCTGGTTTGCACTAGTGACAAGATACTAGTTTTCATCAAGGTGTTTGGCAAATATAAGTTATTGATTATTGTTAGGAATTTACTGTCTTTTTCCCTACTAGTTAGTTGTTACATTTATCTTCTTATTTGTTTAGAAATAGAAGGAATGAATGGTCATTACTCTTTTCGGGTGATAAAAGTAAAAATAATGAGTTTTAAAAACCTAGATATAGTTTCCTAGATACTTTAGTTGAATGTAAATTACATCCTCCAGCTTGAACAAGAACTCTAACCACTCTAGCAATAGTGATGCGACACCACTAGAACTAGAGCCTCTCAAACAAACTAGGAACTACACATTGTACCTCTCAAAGGCTCCTGAACTCCCAACCTTGTCTACCCACCTAGAAAACACTGATAGAAAGTGCCACTTCCCATTTAGACTCTCTCAACATGGAATTAACCAAAGATTTCCTTTTTGTTTATGATGTGAGGTTTTGTTCAGATAAACGATACATGTGGAAATTGCCATAGTAAAAGGATTTTGATTCCTACTAAGAGATTATTTTGGCATCTAGGATGAATGATATCCTCATGAAACAGTTGATGGATTCATCTATGAGAGAATGTACATCAAGATTACTCATCTTCCATGACAAATATGAGACTCTGCTAGAACTTCGAAGCATAGTATTTAGGAAAATATCCTTCTATAAATTGCATTGTATTCAATGAGACTGATAGAACTTAGAAGTAGTGTGTTGAAGAAAATATATTTCAATCAATTTCACAGTATGCAACAACTTCCATATTTTTAAGCAAGGACCATCAACAACTTAAATAAGAATTTGTAATTTTTGTTTTGTTTTGTTTTGGTTACAATGAGTTTCTTAAATTCTGTTAATTATACAGTGTTACATTTGAATGAGAAGTTATACAGTGTTACATTTTCCTGAGATGTTAAATACCTGTTGCTTCAAAGAATAAGTAGAATAATTTAACATGTATCCATGAAGGACAACAAAATTGTCACAAAAAAATTGATGCAACAAAGACAAGAAACTTCATCTAAAATACCTCAAACTGATCACAAAAAGTTCTTGACACACAAAAATGGGCCATGCTTATGGTCAAAAACTAATTGATACATGTGGTTGTGGCCATGGTTATAGTTCACCAATTCCTCAATAAAAGGAATGAAAATCAGCAAGAAAGTAGAATACTTCAAAATTTTAAAACCCTAGATACTTGGAGTTGAATTTCTAAGTGAGAGTCATCTCAACATTTTCATTGGAAGGCTCTAGTGTGACTAAGAACTTTATCGACTCTGGTCACAGTGATGTTGCACCACCAGAAATGGATCCTCTCAAACAAAACAGGAACTAGGAAGTCTACCTTTCGAAGGCTCTGGAACTCCCAACCTCATCACTCATTTATATAAAGCTTATGGACAGTGCATAACTTTCCACAAACTTTCAATAAGAACAACAATCCATAGATAGTATATTGAGTAATATCATCAGTGCCACATTGCTTTCATGTTGCACTTCCTACATATGTCAGTATATTTTCCATGCTTTGTTGTAAAGTATTAAAGATTGCAAGTTTTGTTAAGAATGAAAGCAGTAAGAAATAGGTCGCTAGCATATTTGTGACAAATATTGATTTTTGACTTTAAGCTAAAAATAATAATGACAACATAAAATACCATGGTTTCATCAATTGAAGACAGGTAGAAGGTAAACAAAGTTCAATTTTTTTTGGAACCTAACCCTAAAGTTTTTGTTGGAACCTAATCCGTTAGGGTTAGGTGAACAAAAGTGCAGTTCAACACTCCAATCACTAGAGATACTTTGGCATCACATGCAACAACCCATCAAAAGTCCCAGTTCAATTCAATCACTGAAGAAAGGGAATCACACCAACTAGGATCCTTCAACGTATCCCTCTCACAAGCAACAACCCACTCCATACACAAATGCGAAATATCAGACACTGTGCCCGAAATTTCTAATACCATGTTAAAATTACAGTACATCATGATTGAATTAGAAAAAATTCCTTAAAAAGATAGAGACTTATTTAAGTTTCAAAACGATTATTACTACTAGATTTGAATAGACATAGGTGAAATCAAATGAATAGAAAACTAGAAAGAAACTCAGAACAATGTACTATATGTACTAATTCTACATAAAGTGGTGCTCTGGAAATTATGACAACAACCTAATTTCTTGCACTTTATTACACATTAATTGAAATTAGCTGTGACTTCAAACAGAAAAATACAAAGAATTATATAACCCATGATTACAGTGGTGTGGTGTGTCTCTCTTTTATAAAGTAGGAGAGAACATGAGACACAATGAATGTATACCACCCAAAGGTGTTCTCTCAAATAAAATACAAAACCCTAACCCCAAGATAGCATGTGCCATCATGGAATGGTGCACCCTACTATAGTAGTTCTCTGCCTATGATAGCATGCCTCAACTGTAGAAGAAATAATCTTTGTGCATACATTTTCTACCTTGGAAATAATGCCAATTCTAAAAGTGGAACTCCTCATGGAAAATTCCTAATCAAAATTTGGAAAAACACTTATATGGGTGTAAACTGGATACTCTAAAACTGTCTAAGGACATTGCATGTAGCATGCATATGATATAGCTCCTCGAGGCCTACTACTATTGCACTTAATTAAAGTCCTGTTATAATGTTGTGCATTCATTCCAACATTATCACATGCACTAGAATGGAAGTGAATCAGAGTGCAAGACTATTGAATACATTCTGCTATGCTAGAGTGTTGATCTTCATGTTTACAATGTTGCATTCCAAAAAAACCTTTAATTTGTGTACATTGTGATTGAATTCTTCCTAGTATGCATAACACCAATTAAATTTGGCTTGTTTGCATTCTACAAGGCCTGCATCATTTACTCATATACACTGTGATTGAATTCTTCCTAGTATGTATAACACCAATTAAATTTGGCTTGTTTGCATTCTACAAGGCCTGGATCATCTACTCATACATCTTAGTCATGTTCAAATAGGAAAGGGCTCAAAGATTACAAACTGGAAAACAATTGTAAAGAAGGGATTTATAGAACACTACAGTGTCGAAGAAGTGACTTGTGAAATGGAGAATCACCAAATGCAAAAAAATATCCAACCAGTAGCACCCATATCAATCTAAACACTGGATACAACATGGAAATAATTTTGAGTGGGTGCGAACTTTGCTCCATTAATCCATAGAAGATTTCCCTTACCATCAACACGTAACTTGAGTAGGATTTGAAATTTGAATTCAATTTCAAGTGCAATATATAGTTAAAGCACCACTATATCACATTCGATACCCTTGACTCAACTGATAGTTCTTTTAATGTGTATAAAAACATAGTTTGGGACACAATTTAAATCTTACAAATACTAGATTCAAACCGCAGTTCAAAATCCTCTGTTTCCATCTTCAGTAAGAGTTCGACGCTGGAAATACCCAAAATATTGTTACCCAGGTAATTGACAAGATACCTTGACAATCACCATAGAAAACAAGATTTGAGAGAATTACACATCAACTAAATTTATTTAGATCTGTAATCTTGTATCTATTTCCAATCCCTCTACTTCAGATCAATTGGACATCAAAGTACAAGTAACAATTTTGTTCAACTGTAATGGAAGAGCAGTAGCATATGTTTTGGCAGTGGTCTACATGTTCCATTCTTTATTTTGTAGTGTGTATAATTTCTAGATTATAGCATATTCATATTGCAGTTTTGGTTAGTCCTTAAAATATGGTTGTGCTAGTTTCCTGTAGGTGCAGAATCTGGTTACCATGTGCTAGAAAATGAAGAAGAAATCGAATTAGAAACTATGGAATCTTCTTGAACACAACCTAAGATAGGTTTGATAAATTCTTATGGGATTACATTAAATAGTGACTCTGGTGTTCGACACTTAAATCACAAGGACTTCTCTAATACATGGTATAATGTTCCTAATGAAGTTATTGATTCAAAGGTTTCTTATTTGGATGGTATTAGAAACCTTAGAAAATCTAATGGGGGTGAAGACATAATAGATGCCAATGGGGAGAATTCTTGTGCAACTCATAATTGAGGCAGGTCTACTATATTGTTTTATTTTATTATTTTTAAATTGAAAGATACATGCTAAGATTATGTGCAATTAATAGATTGCATTTTTGTAGACTCCCATAATGGTTGCTGATGTCAAATTGCAATGTTGTTATGATATCTAGTGGATGGCCTAGTATCCCTACTTCTAGATTGAAGTAATGATTACCCCAAAGGCCATTTACAACAACCCATGATTATTGTTTGGTAACTCTAGGATCCACAACACATGCATTATTTTCAATCTCATGGAGTTGGTCAGGGACATATGATGCAAGGGTTTCATGGGTTTCCAATGCAAGGTGTACCATATTATCAGATTTATCCATGAAATCCTCCTTTCTACCAGGGAATATATCCTCAAGGAGATGAGCATCCAAGTTTATCCATGCATCACCCTATTTATCATGACATTGGACATGATATGAAGAATTTGCTGATTTGGTATAACCAAAAGGGAAGAACCACATATATTTAATATATCAGCAAACATCAAATGTAGTGAAATGGATGAGAGGGAAGGAAATGTAAAATAAAATAAAATAAAAAACATGATGTTCAAAATCTCTCTCGAGATCACTGCGTAACATACCTCCTATATACCCCTAAGCAAATTACAATTTTGAATGTTATTGTATGAGGGATTCTGGGTGAGGAGCTCAAGGCCAAGGCCCCACCAGAAGAAACCTGAAAATTTAGGTGATTAACTTCCTAAATCATAAAAATTCATGACAACTTAATGACGGACAACTGGTAAACCACTAGGTTGAATAACGAATGGTTGGGAGCCATAATATTTTCTTCAGTACACAAACCAAAAGAGGAAAATGTAAGTGAAAATCCCTATTCTCTTTCTAAATTGATTAGGTGAAAATTTGATAACGCAAGGGGGGATGACAAACACATGTGCGACAAGAACTAGGATGGTGGACGGACTTCCACTAAGGGATCAGAAAAGGGGTGTTATGAAGAGAAATTTCTATGGCTTGGGGTACCACAACAGAAAGCTTGACTCCAGAAATCAATCCTTTCCAATATGCAATAGAAATTAAATGTCTAACACTAAAGGATTAGACCTCGTACCTTATTCTGGACAGTTGAAGTAGATCCCCGTTGAGCTTTCCAATCTTCATCTTGAATTGATCTGTTGCTTCCTCAACAATAAGTAAACAATACAAGCATTCTATATATCATGGTGTTAGATCTATTCTAGCATATATTAGCAATAATGTACAAGCATTTGACATAATCCCACGGATAAAATAATCATTCAAACACACATTATTGGACAAGAAAAGATATTTCTATTAATATAAATCAGAGATTACAAGGTACAACCTCTGACGGCATGTCTGTGAACCGGAGAAACTGAATCCCCCACTTGGGCCTCCACCACCTCAATCCTCCATCTCTCGATAGCAAGCTCACAAGCAAAAGGCAAGCTTGGGAAGAACACACTAGTGCTCCAAGGGACAAACGGATGCAGACTCAAGCATAAGTTCTGGAAACAATGGACTATAGTTTCTTTGCTCTCAATTCTCTCTTATGCCTTCAATGTACCAAGGGGTTCCTTATATAGCTTTTCAAAGGGGTAATGAAAGGTCGAATCTGAGTGATCTCAAGGCATAGGGAAGGCTAGGAGTCAAATGAGTCAGATCCATGTCAAGAAAAACTCTAAAAGGATTTGGATTATGCACACATCCTAATGTACGTGGTTTTAGTGGTCAAACCTGCGTATATACGCGCTCATAGGTTTCAAAGTCCTGTATATCATTTTTCATATGTTTTTAGGGATGATCAAGGAAACATCAAAGGAAAAAAAGTGGTCCATAGGGTCTAAGGAGTCTGCAGCGGGACAAGGGAAGGCCATACACAGTGTGATTCACCTAGAGTGGTGAAATCCGCTATAACAGATGCCCCCTAATGTGTGAGGTCAGAGGGGTTATATGATGGTCGAAATACATTATAAGTCCATCCCAGAAGTGGAGTGATGAAGGATCCCAAATGGAAGACCAGCCACCCAATCAACATAGTACAATAATACAACTCTGCATGCAACTGCAAATACATATAGTAGTCCCGGATACATAACAGTACAATGGCCATGAATAGGCATGATACATGATATCACATATGTGGTCATTGCCATGTATAATATACATAGATTAGAATCTCCATGATGAAGATATACAAAGGATCATGATCTCCAAAATGGCTAAAGATATATAATAGATCAAGATCTCCATAGTGGCTGGAAATATCTGACATATACTGGAATCAAGTCATGGGAGCTGAAATCTCATGAACACTGGCACGATCAAGGAGGTAGCATATAAGAGATTCCACCAATCTAGAAAGTATTCTACACAAACCACTACGAGTCCATGTCCTACTATGCGAATAGAGGTGTCGAGGTCGAACATAGTAGTCCATCGTCTGATTACCGGTCATTAATGTATACCGTTAAGAAACACGAGATCACCCACCGATAATGAAAATGGGAATCAAGGTACTAGAGTGAAAACTAACAAGTGTGAATAAATGTGTTGAGGTTGAACACTTGAAAGGTTCCATCGATCTGGGGACATTGATGTATTTCCAAGAAACTGTCGATGGCGAGAGAACCTGCCACTGATGGATGGAAGTCTCAAGGCACTCAAAATGACTCTAGAATCCAATCCCAGAATAAATGATCTGAATTCGATGGGATGAAATCCACTGGAAGGAGGGCATTGAGGCATCCCCCATCATCCAACATGAGGTACTCAACAAATTTGTATAATGTGGAAGGACTCGATCATAAAGTGCACGAACCAATAACTGTACCGAGAATGGCCAACATGCAAAGTCAAGATAACTGAGGAATAGCCAACTCAGGTTTCAACTTCCTTTAAACAAGAGCATAATGGCATATGGTTACTGAAACAAGGAAGCATAGACTCGATATACAAACTTGGACATCTCTGTGACATAGGAGGCGTCAACAGAGGCTCCATAGGGACTAGAAGCTTAACCAGTCGGTGGAGATAAACTTAGATAAACGATTACAGCTCCTAAAGTCAAACTATAACCCAACCAATGGATGTGATATAAAGTGCTCTATTCGAAGGCAACATGACTCGACAGCTGCCAAAGATAACATCTTTCCTTTTCTGGATTTTTGGTTTTTTGATTTTTTTTGGACTTTTTCAGTTATTTGAAAAGCTTGAAAAAAGAATAAACTAGCTTTATAGTTACAAACTAGGAGGAGACGAGTGTCACAAGGGAAAACAAACTAGTTCCAAGCAAGGGAACATACCTATGCTCAATGCAAGGATACATGTGTAGCATATCGACACTCGAGGGAAAATCCCCTCTCAGTAAAAAGGGAATCAAGCTGCAAAGGATATAAAAAATGGCTCTGCATGGCTAGATATGAGACAAGCTCAGGCTATATGGCTGAAATGCAATGTCAGGGGAGACGGCATAAAGCTCAATAAGGTAGGAAAAGCTCATGATAATGCATTCACAACTTGACATGAGGGAGTCCTTAGGGAAATAGGCCAGCATAATATCAAGAGGAGTATGAGGCTCTTGCGAAATGTCATGGAAGTACTATACAATGGACTCCCACACCCTAAAGGAGAAACCATCGGCATGGGCACCAAATGAAAATAAGGCGCTAACTAGGGTACCCATGTAAGGTGAAGCTCTACCACTCGTATCATGCCACTTCTAAAGCAACAAGAAGGTTCTGTGACATAATAGATTGGGTTCGTACCTAAGGTCATGGTGATATGGTCACAAGGTCATGAAAAATGCAAATGGTGGTGAAACCTAGCCTATATGCTAGTTTAGACATCATACCTGATATTGGCACAAACAGGTCAATCCAACGGCTGAAACGGCACTGAAAAAGGCCTTCTACAACACCGATTATGTCAAAAATGGTCCAAAATGGTTAGAAAATGTCGAAACTATAGGAAAGGGGGTAAAAATTTTCAAATATTTGAAATTTTTTCTATAAATAGTAAAAAATATAAATCATTTGAAACTTTTACCCATTTGAGCTCTGATTTTCAACTGCGGATTCCAGGAGATCCAGCTGACGGAATTCACAACCGTTTCTTCCAGGTATTTACTCATGCTCTCCTCTTGCATTTTGACATAATTTTTATAGATTTTCATGGTCAAATGAGTTTTTTAGGCCATCCCAAAATGAGCGCTACGACGCACGTGAAAATCGAGGCTTTTTCCATGTATAGGGTTGGATATACGTGGAAAAAGGCCTCAAACCCGTGTACATACATGGCTGTTTTCAAAATAGTCACGTATGAGGTAGTGTATATGATTTTTCACTAAACTAATGGGAAAATTTCCAATTTCTTTTGCAGGATGGTGCTAGAGTGGAGAGAGTGTGAGCATGGTGAAGTAGATGAAGCAGTAAGGGCCGACTTAATGGCTCAAAAATCTCTTCGTGCATGCAGACTATACAAGTTTTGGTGTCTTGGTGGTTTGAGGGCCAAACCAAGACTGCTACAAATGCTAGTAGACTATTGGGATCCATACTCGGAGTCCTTTCATATTGATGGGATGTCCCTCACCATAGAGGTGGAGGACATATACTTTATCATAGGGATTTCTAGACGAGGGGAGGTGGTGAACCTTTGTTCCCATGGTGGTCCAGGGGGTGGCTTGACAATCGACGAGTACATTGCATTGTACTATTATCTAGACATCGAGAAGGTGGGGAGTCAGGTCCCTACCAATGCTATATAGGTGCTAGGCCTAAAGGCCATATTATTGACACTAGGAAGGATAGTCGGCTTAGCATCACTCCACCAGGCCTCACGGCCTCTGATGTTCTATGCAGTGGAGTGCATGAGACCCACAATCTATGACTGGAGTACTACACTACTGAGCAACATGAAACACCAGCTCAGTGAGTGTAAGGCAGGCAGGGTGCAGAACTTTAGGTTTAGCAGTATCTTGAGCACATTTTTCTTCGAGCATGTTCTAGGATTGAGCCCTATAGTGGACGTTCCTCTCCACGGGGTTCGAGATCTGGCCCAATGAAATTGGGCAGATGCTTGCACAGACTGGGGGGTGGTAGGGTGGCCAACCCATATCCAGTTGACTTCTTTCCATGGTGGTGACAATAGATAGCTACCATTGATGAATACCTCTATGGAGGGATAGATTTCTGGGGGGACCCGGACATGCCATTGCCACCAGGATTGGCATACGGCGATATAGGTAACGAATCTCAACCCTCACTCTTTTTTTTTTAAATTTTTTGAGTTATTGAATTTTTTTGTATTTTCTTGATTTTATGGAAGCAAAAAGACATGTTTTTGTGTGAAAACACATAGTGACATCTACCATTTCTGTGTAGATGTGGGACCACAGTGGCCAGAGGGCTTCCCTCATCATAGACGGAGGGGAAGAGGAAATGACATCATGGGTGTGGATGCGGAGCGAATGCTCCATAGCATTCATACCAACTTTGTGAGACTGACTCATAGAGTTCCCATGGCACAAGTCGAGGACTTGCCTGAGGCCATGCAGCGGCAGGTGGTGGGTGTACCACGCGCATGGGTGCGTTTATTTCGACAGCTAGATAGAGCCATAGTGACGTTCCATGATCACAAACCTCCTCCTCTTCCATAGGATTAGACACCTGGGAGTGTATACATTTTGTACGACCATGTATTATATGATGGTTTCTTAAAAGCCCCAATTTTGTATCATGACACTATGTATTATCACATTTTTGATGTATAAAAAGTTTTATGGTGGTCGATTTATTTATTTACATGTGTAAAAATTGTGTTTGTGATTAATTTATTATGAATGAAACAAATGCCAATATAACACGTAGTTAGCATATGAGTCAGCAACTTGATTATTATTTCTTGGAATGTGCATATATGTTATGTTGTCAAATTGCCGTTCTAACAATCTCACACAGAAGAATATTCTCAATAACGTCGGATCTCTAACATGGTACAAACCATTGAGCTGTGACACTACTAACTCTAAATCAAGACGTACCTCAAGAGATAGAACACCATGTAGAATGGCATCCCGTAGAAGCTCAATAATGACGCTATATTCAGCAACATTGTTGGAATATGGCTGTAGACATACACCTCCTGAAGATAGTACCTGACCCATAGGAGTATAAATCACCCAAGTAGCAGAGGCTGAGTGTTGAGTGTGATGTCTTACACCATCCACGAATCCTATGTAGGTGGAAGATTCCATTGACATCTGCCAAAAGAAACGGAAACTAATCAGAAAACCCAATCACAATAAGAAAAATACCTAACTATGCAAATCTGTACAATAATATACAACAAGCAGCCTTGGCTAAAGATCATGCATAGTATTTTTTGAGATAGAGCCCATTTTTAGGCTCCGCTAAAGCTATTCCTTCGTAATCCACTAACTCATAAGCACCCTTCTCTAACACACGCTTGGCCATGTAAGGACCATGCCACATAGTAAATTTTCCTGCCCCCAAGGGTTCTTTCAGTTGATCCCACAAAAGTACCAAGTCTCCTTCACTAAACACTCCTGGATGGACAGACTTATCATACCGGACCTTAACGTGATGCTTATTAACCTCTAGATCCACCAAGGCATCCCAACGCTCCTCATCGAGTTGCTCAAGGTGAACCAAACGCTCCTCCAAAGGTGAAGTATTTGGTAAGAGTTCCGCAGCTAGCTTCAACAAAGGAATTTCCCATTCAACTGATAATATCGAATCCACTCCATGTACAAGCTAATATGGAGAAAAACCAGTGACAGTCTTAACCGCGGTTCGATATTCCCACAAAGCAGGATATGACATAATGTGCCAATTATTCTTGCTTTGTGCCATGGTTCATTGGAGAATGGATTTGACTGATTTATTCACTGCCTCTACCTATCCATTTGCTTGGGGGTAGTAAGAAGAGGAGTTCTCTTGCTTATACCCTAACTTCGATGCCAACTCTTCCATCATATGTTTCTGAAAGTGCGAGCCATGGTCAGTGACAAGCTCTTTCAGAATCCTGAACCAAGTAATAATTTGGTTGAATACAAAGTGAGCGGCTATCTCACTGTCGTATTTTACTGTAGGCATAGCATCAGCCCATTTCATGAAATAATCAATAGCCACTATAATGTGATGGTGCCCCCCAGCCGAAGCTGGGTTGCAATCCATAAAATTGAGCCCCCACTTAGTGAAGCGACCGGCGGTGATAATGGGATGTAATAGGGTAGGTTTCGAGCACATATTATGTGCGAACACCTGGCAAGGGTGGCACCTCTTGAACGCATCAACACAATACTTAAATATCGATGGCCAAAAATAACCCGCTCTCAAAATATTTTGAGCTGTAGAAAGCCCAGATAAATGACCACCACACGCCCCTCCATGGAAATAATTCAGCATAACCTCAACCTCGTCATGAGTTAAACATTGTCGTAAAATGGAATCCACCCCACGGCGGTACAAAGTATTGTCCATTATGAGGTAGTTCTTAGAGACGTGACGTAATCGTCGTCGTTCATCTCGCGAGAGGTGAGTAGGGGTCTTTAGTGTTTGTAAATATATTATGATATCCCCATACCATGGGTCTAACGTTGAGATTAAGAAGATGTGTTCATCAACAAACGTATCTTCACAAAGCAACTCCTCGGCCTCGCTCGAAAAATCTGATATAAGCTCTGCAAAGATTAAAGACTTCTTTGATTTTGCCAAAACAAACTCGAGATCAAATTCTTGTAGAATGACAATCCATTTATTATACTTTCCACCAATCATCCTTTAGGTGAGGATGAATTGAAATGGATTTACATGGGCCACAACCAAGGTCTGGTGAAGGAGAATATAATGTCTCAAATGCTGAACCGCATGTACAGTAGCTAAAGCAAGCTTCTCAACATGAGAATAACGAATCTCTGCGTCAATAAGGTTTCAGCTCAGATAATATATGACATGCTCTTGGAGCTTCTCATTCTCTTGAACCAAGACCATACCAATCGTCTCTAAAGATGTGGCCACATATAATAAGAAATCATGGCTATAGTCCGAGGGACTAATCACCGAGGCCGATGCTAGGGCTCGCTTGAGTGCATCGAAGGACTCCTGGGCTCGCTCATCCCAATAAAAGGGAGTATCCTTCTTCAGGAGATGCATGAAGCCTCTAGTCAAATTGGGAAAGTTGACAAAAAATATTTGTGAGAAGTTTTCCATGCCTTGCAAACAAGATGATGAATATTCTTTATGGGAGACAATTGAAGTATTGCCTCAACCTTCAAAGGTTCGACTCTTATACCCTCTTTCGAAACGATGAATCCTAGAAAACGACCTAACTTCACACAAAAGATGCACTTATGAGGATTTAATATAACTGAATAGTTCCAGCATATTTCGAATAACAATCTCAGGTGATAGGGATGACACATTCTCATACGAGAATGAGCAGCGAGGTCATCCAAAAATACCTCAATAATTGACTTGAGATCGTGGAAAATCAAGGTCATTGCCCACTGAAATGTAGCTCCGATGTTTTTAAGGCTGAAAGGAATTTTTCAATATGTGAACGTTCCCCAAGGACAAATAAATGTAGTCTTATGTTGGTCCTCAGGTTTAATCTGTATCTAATTATACCCGGAAAATCCGTCCATAAAGGAGAACACCTCGCTACCTGCACACTCATCCAAAATATGATCTATAAATGGTGTGGGGAAGTTATCCTTAGGACATGCATGATTCAAATCATGGAAATCAGTGCATATGTGGATCGATCCCTACTTATTATCCACCGAAACGGGGTTTGAAACCCACTCCATCAAGGGAATGAGATAGATGAAACCATCTTTTAACAGTTTCTCTATCTCTGCCTTAATGGCCGGTGCTTTCCTAGGATTTACCGCATGTAAACATTGTCGAATAGGCTTAGCGTTCGGGAAAGTCTTAATCTCGTGCTTGAAAATACGAGGGTCAATACCTGGCATCTCATTGTAAGACCAAGTAGAAATTTCACGGAATTCCTTGAATAGCTCGGTATATTCCAGAATCTTAGCATGGGAACATTCCGCCCCAATATAGACATTCTCTATAATGCTAGGATTGCGAGAGATGTTGATAGGAATCATTGAAGATATGTTTTCCATGTTTCCATCAGCCATCAGACCAGGAGAGCTTAATGGAACCACAATACTACCAACTCTCTGACTAAGAACAGCCCTAAAATCCTCATGCTCCAAACGGTCAAGCTCTGGAAGAATGTACAATATATGATGAAGTTCTTCCTATGGTGGCTCAACTCTCGACATAGCCTCAATAATTTCTTCATCTGAAGGGAAAACCATATCAAGGTAGTTGTGGGCATGAGAAGACTGTACTGCCCATGTCGGCAGCACATACGGGTCCTCCTCCTCCGTCCGTGAAGAGGAAGGACTAGGATCTACAACACTATTGATATTAGCTTGATAAGCTATCATGGCTGCAGGAAACGACACGCTCGTCTCAACAGGCTCACTTGAAGTACTTGGTGTAGGAAGAATCCAAGGGTCTTCCATATGACTCGTGCGAAAAGACACCGTTTTCGTAGAATTCGAAGCCTCATCGGAACTAGATCCTATCATGAGGATCGATGTAGGAAAAATAAAGCTTCCCATGAGGTATGGATACATGCCTACACCCACACTCCCAGTTGCTGACTGAGAGTGCTCAATGATCGGGATTGAAGCTCCCGAAGATGCACTAACAAATGGATTCTTGAATGTCATTTGATGAATCGTTACGATCTTCCCGTTATGTGGAAAGCATACAATGCGGAACAAGGAAGAAGCAATGGCTTGCATACTGTACATCCAGTTCCTACCCAGCAAGAGATTATAGTCAAGGGGCGCATCGACCACCTCAACCTCTATCGCAATGGTATTCCTCCCTAAACAGAATTTAAGGGAAGTAAGGATGTCGTGTGGCCTAAAAGATCTCCCATCGAACGTCGTTAACATAGTCACTAATTTAGAAAGCTCAGGAGAACCGAGAACCTTCCAACAGGCCAAAGACATCACAGAAGCAGTAGTGCCCTCATCAATCATAGTATGTTTGACAGTCATACCAAGACATTCTACATGCACCAAAAGAGACACACAGTAGGGAAAGTGAGGATGAATTCCTACGATTTCAAATTTGATCACAGAGGAAGACTCATCATCGTTCACACCAAGGGAAAAAAGCAACGCCTTCCTTTATGAAGGACAAATCTGAAGCACTTCCAATGTAGACATCACACAAGGAGTATGGCCCAAATCCTCGACAACTGAATAATTATGGGTGGCTCAGGCATTTGGATTATGCCTGAAATGCTTATGGACTCCCTTAGGAATGTGAGGTGTAGCCTCAGGTTTATTCGTAGGTTTCTTAATGCGCAAAGTGGACCGTGGTGGATCAGGATCTTTTCCTAGGCTGGGTTGTGATGAACTATAATCTTTCGCATGAGTCACAACTTTCGTAGCATGGACCATGTTAATGCACCCATGACCACTACCCTCCGGTGGATCATCATCACTAGACTAGTCATGGGACTTCGAGTTCATATTTTGATTATGCGGTAAAGGGTTAGTTAGCACAGCTGGGCCTTGTACTAAGAATCTCGAAGCTTCTTCAATCCAAGGGCACAAGTAAGTGAGGTGATCGTCCTTACATAGCTTGCAAGGGAACTTAACCTTACCTTTCACTTGCTTGTCACCCTAAGCATTTCTACCATTCTTGTCACTATTGTTAGCATTCTCATTCTTACTCTCACCCTTTTGATTATTATTTTTACCCTTTTTTCTATTCCATCCGGGTTGCTGGTTACCCTTCTGGTCCGATGATTGCACAGAAAGTACATTCACTGTTTGGGTGGGTTGAGACAAAGCCGTAGCTTGTCCCGAAACAGATTGGTTGAGTGACAATTGACTAACTTTTTTTGCAACCAAATCTGTAGGTTTCGTACTTGCACAACCCACAATGCCATCGACATGTTGTCAAGTTTTGACTTTGGGATCGAAACTGGAACGAGGAGCATTGGGAATAATATAATACAACAAACTGGACTGAGCATAGATCAAGTCCAGTTCCTGCACCCTAAAAATTTCTTGTTCCTCATTTTGCACTCCGGATGTTGAAACATCCTTTGCTATATATGGCAATAATGACTTGAGGAACCACTCGAGGAGGAATTCCGGTGGTATAAAAGCTTTAATTAATCTCTTCCATCTATGCCACTGTTGAATATGATCAGAAATATGTGTGGCTTTATCTTGTCAAAATGTCGACAAGATTTCAGTACCAACGTCATAGCGCACTAGTAGCTGGAAGTGATTAAAAAAATTCATCGCAAGGTCGTCGAACAAAGCGAAAGATCCCTTAGGTAAATCTATATACCATTTTGCAGTAGGCACTGTGAGGGTGCGTTGAAATAGTCTCAAATGGACTGAGTCCTGATGTAATGAATTCAAAGAGCACCATAGGTGAAACGTAGTAACGTGTTCACTCAGATCCTCTCTCGGTTTTCCTTCGAACTTGGGTATGTCCGAAGGAAGCTTGGTAGGGACAGCTAGCCAAGCTGGGTCATGAGCCACAGGATCGTTCATCAGTCTCGATAAGTCAATAAGATTAAGCATTGCAAGGAAAGGGAGCCTAAGATGATGATGTCAATGGACCGCTCCCTAGTTCATATAGGGTTGATTACCACCATGGACTTGGCCATAGTGTCCTCCTCCCGTCTGACCCGTATAAGGTGGTGTGGAAGTACCATAGTATGGTGGACCTTGACTAGTAGGAGCTACAAAGTTGTAATTAGGAGAGTAAGCAGGTTGTTGATACCTGCCTCCATAAGGTGAAGAAACCTGTCCATACTGTGTCCCATAATAAGGTCCATAGGTCATCGCATGCGATGCCCCATGAGACACTCCGTAGGTAGGAAGATACGCTCCAGAAGTAGGGATATACATACAAGAAGTAGGGATATACGCCCTGGAAGTAGCAAGATGACCTCTAGAAGCATTAAAATAGCCTCTCGAAGCAGCGGGCGATATGTGAAATTGAGACACAATCGGTCTAGTAACCGCAGTACGGACCTGACTCGTAGCCATATACCGGCTCGAAGGACCACATGAATAAGGTGGAGGATGTACATTTGAAGAAATAGGGACCGAGGATGAATGAATCTGACTAATAATATATGTACTACCACCTATCATTACTTGTCTCAGATCTGATATCCTAATCAGATCGCTAACCCCAAACCTAGGAGGGAGATACGATGTAGCTTCCACCACTGGGATGAAAGGTGCAATGTGACTAGTGCTCCCAAACCTCTCTGCATGGTAAGGAATGAGAGTTCCCCCAGGCATAGTGTTAGGCTTGAAATCAGATTCGACATGAAATGTCAAATCATTTGTAGGGAAACCAGACATAGCATAACTACCGTAGCTAGTGCTGGCAGGTTCAAAATGAGTCTCGGCGTCCTCCGACATTCCATACTGGTAACGCGTCCATGGGGAATCAGACCTAGAGTGAGTAAGCCTATCGTGCAAGGTTCCTATCTCAAAAATCACAGGACCTAACTCAACTAAGTCAGGTGAAGGATCATAAGTAGGAGTAAATTCCCCATCGTCTACACGAATGGGAGGAGGTGGTTTAGGAATATCCTCTAAACAGTATCCCATGGTGTGTGAATCAATGTGTGAAATAGTCCACCCAGAACTGTCTAGGTCTCTCTCCCAAAGGAGGAGGAGAAGTAGAAGGAGGAAGTCCTATTAAATGATGAGAACAATGAGGAACCGCACTCGAATCCACAATGACTCAAAAAATAACAAAGAATCTCTATTTACGTAAACCCTAGGCCAACTATCGTGCACAGAGCAATCACTAATAAAATCTAAATCCAAATGAAAGCAAACAAGGGCTGGATAAGTGAGCTCCTAAATGAAGCAGGTATGTCTCTCCTAGGAGAGGCTTGAGACTCCCATACACAACAAGCGAAGGTACGTAACCAATTATTTTGGCCCTCAGCTTCAACACATAAAGCAACTATGCTGTCTGACCCTAACCTGGTCGGGACACCTGCAGAATAACCCTTGCAAAGTACCCCCTTGATATCCTAGGTAAGGCCACTAAGGTCACCTCAATATAATCAATGCTTAGGCGGATAGTCGTAGGGGGGATTGACCGTATGGGCAGGGCAGCAAAGCCTGAAAATCTCGAAAGAGCCCCCAGATACAAATACAATCCTTGAAATATATTCGGTGCTACTCAGTTATGACTAGGGGTCATCCCAATCAATAACTGCTCACACTGCCTCATGCTTAACTCCCTTTTGAGAGGAGGATCCTGAGAAACACTTGTTATACCAAGGATTTCACACACTCACCCAGACAGACACCTAGGTGTTGTTGTTTAGTGATCTTGGAGAATTGACTTACAATGAACTATTCCAATATCCTAAAACCTAAGCTTGTTGGTGCACCCTAGAAAATAAAAGAGTGTAATTCATTTTATTTAGCATTGATTTTAGTTGGCTTTATTACTCAAAAAATGGATATGATCGTGCAACTAATGGTGTTATGATGCAACATGAAGTAAAATGCACACCTAACAATCAATGCAAATGCATTGTGTCCATGAAAATAGGGTATGCTACTACGTGAAATGCACAATTCTTCTTCAAATGATAAATGCAAATTTTCCTATATGAAGTCCTAACTAGTACTCCAAAGCAAATCTAGTGCAAGTACAATGCAAAGTGCAAAATGCAATGCATGATGATAAGCAAATGTTTTTGGATTTTTTGAAAATAACAGAGATGCAAAAAGCAAAAGAATGATCCTACGACCCCTAGATTCTTCAAGCACACCCAAAGAGCACTCAAGCAAAGCACTAAGGTAAAATAACTCTAATGCACTAATCTCAAACAAAAAATCGAAAATGCAATAACAAGAATCTTCTTAAAAAAGAAAAATTTAGCCTAAAAAAAATGTTTCTGGTCGGAAACAAAGGTCTAAGTATACCCACGCAGTGCCAAAGGAGACTTAGAAAATATTAGAATTCACCCAGCAACCAACTATCTTCCCCAAAAATGCAAAATCAAGGGCATACGCGACTGTTCGCAGTAAACCCGCGTGTATACGCAGAAATTGCAGGGGAAACTATGTGTATACGCGACTGTATGTCAAAAAATTACGTATAGGAAGAAAGGTGCATAAAATCAAGGAAAACAGACAAGTTGAGACAAAATTCACACCAATCAGACTCTACCAGGCATACATGCCCCCATACTCGACATAGAAACAAGAGAGAAAGAGCAATTCAAATTCATTGAATTCCGAGAAAACAACCCCCAAAGGATAACTACTAGGAACTCCCCGTCAGAGTCACCAATTCTATTACGGAGATAAATTCCTATGGCTTGGGGTACCACAATAGACAGCTTGACTCTAGAAATCAATCCTTTCCAATATGCAATAGAAATTAAATGTCTAACACTAAAGGATCAGACCTTGTACCTTATTCCGGACGGTTGAAGTAGATCCCCGTTGAGCTTTCCAATCTTTAGCTTGAATTGATCTCTTACTTCCTCAACAACAAGTAAACAATACAAGCATTCTATATATCATGGTGTTAGATCTATTCTAGCATATATAATCAATAATGTACAAGCATTTGACATAATCCCATGGACAAAATATTCATTCAAACACACATTATTGGACAGGAAAAGATATTTCTATTAATATAAATCAGAGATTACAAGGTACAACCTCTGACGGCATGTCTGCGAACTAGATAAACTGAATCCCCCACTTGGGCCTCCACCACCTCAATCCTCCATCTCTTGATAGCAAGCTCACAAGCAAAAGACAAGCTTGGGAATAACACACTAGTGCTCCAAGGGACAAAGGGATGTAGACTCAAGCATAAGTTCCGGCAACAATGGACTATAGTTACTTTGCTCTCAATTATCTCTTATGCCTTCAATGTACCAAGGGGTTCATTATATATATTTTCAAAGGGGTAATGAAAGGTCGAATTCGAGTGATCTCAAGGCATAGGGAAGGCCAGGAGTCAAATGAGTCAGATCCATGTCAAGGAAAACTCCAAAAGGATTTGGATTATGCACACATCCCGATGTATGTGGTTTTAGTGGTCAAACCCGCGTATATACGTGCTTATAGGGTTAAAATTCACGTATATCATTTTTCATATGTTTTTAGGGATGATCAAGGAAACATCAAAGGACAAAAAGTGGTCCATAGGGTCTAAGGAGTCTGCAGCGGGACAGGGGAAGGCAATACAAAGTGTGATACACCTAGAGTGGTGAAATCCGCTATAAGAAGGGGTTTGATAAAAGACATACGATATAAATTATATCATAAGGACAGAGAAAATGATAAATTAAGTCATTATAAAAAGATGATTCCTTGGGGGAAAGGAAAACAATATATTAAGTATTTATAAAATACACTGATTATTATTTTGGTCTTTATAAAAGACATGGAAAGGAATAATTATAAAATACATTGACTATTGTTATAATAGATCTCGGTCCTTATAAAAGACATGATTGCTATTAAAAAATAAATGGTATATTAGGTATTTATAAAGATATGTGGATCATTATTATAAGGGAATGGGGTTTTGTGACATCTAAGGGACTCCTATACATTAATGTGTAATTAAAAAAAAATCCACTAATCCCCTGGAGGGAATCGTGGGAACTATTCCTATAACAAGATGGGATAACTTAAGAGAGGAAGAGAAATTAATGTGAAAACAGCTATCAAGCCTCGGAGAGATCAATCTCCACCTTTAAAAAAGGGGATTTTTCTGCATTTGCAGGGAAATGGCACGTTGAGCAGGGAGACAGCCACCACCTCAACTACACATTCAAGGTTTCTGCATGCTGAGAGGAATTGTCGGGTCTTTAAATGAGTAATATTTATATATGAGGGGCAGACATTGGAAAAGGGTGGGTGCATTTTGTCCTTTGGAAATGATTTCTCCCAGATGCCACGATCAACCAACACAGTGGGAGTTGCAGGAATTCTCCCAATTGGTGAAATCTGAGGGGTAGCTGAAAGAAGAACATGCCTGCATTTTGGTCCATAAATCATGAAGGAAGCAGTTGTGAAAGGGTGAATAGTGCCATGACTACAATCTTGTTTTTCTCTGCGCTATCTCATACTCATAAGTATGTCTACCATTTATTTTAGAACTCTCTATGACTTTGATCTGGAAGGATATTTTTACATGCTCTGTGTGCGTTATTGGATCATATGCACCTGACTTGGAACATAGGTCTCGAAATGGCATGATTTCACCTCATCACTGCTAGCTGCTATACATTTGGTTTCCCTATATAGATCTAGAAAGTATGGATAATTGATTTATTTATTTAAGTCCATGTGAGTTCACGACCTTCTTAAATTGATACAACATTCAAATCTGTCGGTGTTGGATCGCTTGACCCTAGCACAAATTCACTGCGTTGCCTATAAAATAAACGTTTTCACCTTGGATTTTGTTACGTATATTTTTCCACCAGGAATTTGTCCTGTAAACTGCTTTAGCTTGGCTGAGGATATAAGGGCTTAGGATGAAGAACTCGGGGAGCATTTCACCTCCTTCACTTTGCATGATGGGTTCCAGGTTTTACCATCCTTCCTCGCTAATTTATGGGACATCCCTCATTCGTTTTTTACGACTGATTGTGTAGATATCCATAAACTTACACTTGCAAATGATTATTTATCTTTTAATTTTCAATTACATTGGTCAAGATCGGGATCAAAACCCATAACAAGCATGAGCTATTTCTTCCGGGTTTCGCTATCTTTTGTAAACTATTGTTCTAGATATAAATATCAAATCCGGTAAAAACCCATAAAATGGTATGCGCTTATATCGTGGATTTGTGGTTTTTAACTGCCTTCAGGGTTGATAAAGAACAACTCCAGTTACCCAATAAACATGCCATTCTACTTGTTGAATAATTTGAATAAAAATGGTAGTTTGTTCAAAGGATGCCATAATATTGATAGGAGTTTTTTTCTTTAATCTCTCCCATATCAATGGCTTGAACTCAGGACAAGTAATGAGCTACATGAATACCTGAAACGAATGGTTCTGTGTAAATGGATGAAATGTTATTTATAGTACATAAGTGCTACATGTTGATGTATATGTAACTTCGGAATGTATTCTTCTATGTATCTTATGTATTGTAACCCGATGTTTATTCCGGGATGTTTCTATTATGTATTTGAGTCATGTGATCATGCCCTGATGTTCCGATCGGGAGGATTAATAATGTACTCAAGTCATATAAAGTCATTAGGTAAGTCCCCACAGTTTTGGGGCACTTGAGTTATTATACACTAATTAAGGTGTAGGCTCGAGTAAGTAATTGTTAGTTGGGCCGACATGATTGAGTGCACTTCAAGTCAATAGAAGAATATAAATAGAGAGTGAGATACTCTCTATTTATCACTTGTGAAATACATCACTTGCTCTCTCAAGTGTGGTGCACTTTTGGAGAAGGAAATTTTGGGCCTAGACAGAAGACAAAAAACTACTGCTGTTTTGGGAGATCTCTTACTGTTTTGGTGCTGATTCTATCTTAGAGGAAGTTGTGGGGTTTTCTCCTTTATGGTTTCCCCAAGTAAAATCTCTTTGTGTCTCTTTTCTCTTGTGATGTGCTTATGTTTATTGTTGTGCTTGTTATTCTCTCGCTAAAAAGATCCTAAGATCATAATGCTAGCTTAATGTGAGGAAAAAACTAACATGGTATCAGAGCTAACCTGAGAACAAGACATTGTGCAGCTACAGGAACTAGGGATTCCTATTTTGTGGATCTTCCTCCACATATTTTCAGCAAAATTATGCTAGGATGACTCTCTATTGAAGGGTGCATCTTTCTGTCGATGTGGAATTCAATTTCAAGCATTTTCAGTTTCGATGTGGAAATTATGGCTTTCTACAAAAGAGGAATTTCTGAGTGAGACTAGCATAGGATTGTTATCCTCATCAAAACTGAATTTTAGAGACTTGGATCAAGAAATTTGGTTGGGTGAAACTCCGGGAAATTCAAACCCTAGTTTGACCCTGAGCTAGGAAAAACCCTAAATACTAAAACTGCTAAGTTTTGGTACAATCACTATATTCCTATATTGGTAAAGTCTCAGAAGCTGAGAATTGGAGGGGCCAAATATAAAATCCTCATGAAGCCTGTGTCCAAATAGCAGACTCAGATTCGCTGTACTCTAGGAGATATGATCTCTCCAAGTTAGGATTCCAGCCTCTTCCAGAATTCATCCCTGAACAGGACATCTGGGGAGATCTGCAATATCTTGAGCTACAGAGGTCGAAATGGAATTCCTAAAGATGTTCCAAAAATGGCACGGAATATACTTTCGATTTTTTGAATATCAAACTCAGAAGATGAACCAATGACATGTGGCATGCCGTACAACTTCGCTGTTCTAAACAATCCTGTAACAGGTCACCTTGGAAAAGAATCATAAATCCCGAATGGTGAAACCAATTCTGATGAAAGATATGGTGTTGGATCAGGGACATGTGATGTTACCTAAGTGATAAATTTCAGACATAGAGGAGTAGTAAGTTCGGAGATATCACAGAAACAGTAACAGGAATTTCTGTATAAGAAATTGGAAAATTAGGGCTTCCTGTTCTGGGAGCTTCCCTCCACTGTTTTCAGAAAAGGAGTACATTGGATAGCTCCATTTGAAGATATCTATCTGTTCATCCAATCATATCTCAAAGATTCCATGTGTTTAAATTTAGGGTTTCTATGACAAACCCTAGATCATCGAACTCCGGGACAAGGATGGACACCTCAAATCGGTAAGATCTAATCCTTTGCTATTTCCATTTGAGGTTCTCATTTCAATATGATCTATCACAATAGCTTGATGATAAACTTGGTGAAGTTGACAACTTCCAATCATAGAAGTATTTGATCTCTCTGAAGAAACTAGATTGGACACCTACATGAGTATAGAGGTTCCAGTTTCAGAGGGAGACGAGGCCAAGAAGACATCATGCTCATGCTGCAGAGGATGATGAACCATCCAGAAAGAGATCCATATATGAAAGTGAAGATTCTTCAAGCAAGGATGAATATGTTTTGATATCAGCTCTCACAGGTAACATTACTCATGGAAATGATGATTAGCTTATAGATAGTGGGGCTTCCAAACATATGACATGATTCAAGGAATCCTTTGTAAGACTATCAAACATGAATCACCACACAAGGTGAAACTGGGAGATGACTACCAATATCCAATAAAAGGTAGTGGGGAATCTTCATACAAGCTAGGCTCTGGTAAGTATCTAACAATGAAAGAAGTATTGTTTGTTCCAGGACTCAAGAACAACCTTCTCTCCATTTTAGCATTGATGCAAAAGGAATGCGGGTTGCATTCATAGATGGTCAAGTCATCATGTGACCAAAAGGAAAGACTATCGATGATGTGGTAGTGATTGGAGAACAATAAGGAGGATTGTACAAATTAAAGGGCTATCCAGAACAAGCCTTGATCCATAACACAGTAGAGCCAAATGAGCTTTGAAGGCTTGCACATGTGCATTTCAGAGCACTACCTATTGCAAGCAAAGCTGTTGAAAGTCTTCCAGAATTTCAAGCTATTTGAAGGGAAGAACAAAAATCAGAATATGACCTAAAGAATCCAGTTGAAGAATGTGAAGATCTAGAATGCAGAGACCATGAAGTCATAAGAGTCTCTCAAATCAAGAACAACTTGAAGCGGTAAAAGAAAAAAAAAGTGAAGCATGTAGAAGTGATGATGGCCACCTTGAATGGCCTCCCAGGATCGTGGAATTCATTCAAGGAATGTGTTCCAGAAGGAATTGATTACTTTTAGCAAACTTTGGGAAGAAGAAGAAGCTTGAATCATAAGAAGAGAAGAGAAGAGGGGTGCAATTGAATATCAAGATATCGCCATCCAAAGAAGATCCCTCAATCAATGAGGAATATGAAGAACTCAACTCTTGAAGAACTTCTTATCCACCTTAGCTTTTGGATAAGAAACGATGCTATTATGAATGAAGAAGACGATGAAGCTGAAGGCTCAAGAAGGAGTCTACCCTCGAAACAAATACAGATAAGTATTCAATTGTCATTTCATTATATTATTTTGTTATGCATTTGTTTATATTTAGTTATTGTATTATGCATGATAGGATGTTTGCATTAATGACAGAATACTACTAATATGCATGTGATGGGTAAGTAGCTCATGGGGCTATACAAATTCTCCATTGCTACTTATCTAGAATGAAACCTCTTTGCTGACATATTGGATTAGTGCACAATCTCAATGTTGTCCCGGTAGATATGGAAGGCATCTAGAAAGTTTCAATGAGATATGGATGAATGTTGTATTGGCTAAAGTAGTTGCATGATCATATATTTATGCATAAGTGTTTGCCAGTATAAATATTCCTTATGAAATGTTTCTAACCATACAATTGCATTTGACTTGTAGGAAAGATCGCATACATAATCACCTACAAGCAAATAAGAATGAATACTTGTTCCGAAGAACAAGTGACGACAGTTCAAAGACAAAGAATAATATGATGAGTGCAGTGACATCATTGATGCAGAATCTTCCAGCCACCAAGAAGAAAGGGAAGATCAGTTCAAGAAGAATGATGTCTGGGTGTAGTATCGAGACCTAAAGAGAAGTTTATAGTTCCATCATGCAGTAGATGGAAACATCGTGGGATACAAAGAAAGATTCGTAGCATGAGGCTTCTCATGAAGAGAAGGCATAGTCTACAAAGAAACATTTATAGCTAATAGAAGTTAAGTCACATGACATGCATAATCATGTGTGCAAATGAAAGAAGGCCTTGTACGAGTTCAGAAGACACCCATGGGATAACACATACATGATGAGCTTGATGAATATCTTAACCTTTGCTACAAGGTTGATAAAGGATGACAAGCTCACATATGGGTGCAAGATGAACTTTTGAAGAAGTTCAAGATAGAGGATCTTAATATCCAGTGATCCTAGATGGATACTACTTGTCACTCCAGTACATAATGTTTCAGTGCATAGAGTACGGAATATAGAGGGAGTATGATGCTCCGGTTCAGAGGGAGTGATTGCAGAAGATCCTGAGGTTCTACATGGTAGAACAGGATGGGCAGATTACTGATGATTCTAGGATTTACTGAGAGTGAAGCGGATTCCAACATTTGATCCAAGGTTGAAGGTGGAAGACCAGTGATGCTCCTGTTATGTGTCGATGCACTACTGTTCCTATGTATGGAGGTGTGGCAGAGTACAGATGGGATCTTCCTTGGACAAGGGAAGTATGTAGTAGAGATCCTGAAGAGGTTCGGGATGATGGACTGCAAGGTGATGGCCACACCTATGGCATCGAACCTGAAGCTATTGAGTGATGCTTCGTCAGAGTTGGTTGATGCTAGGATGTATCATCAGATGATTGGGTCATTGATGTACCTGACGAACACGAGACCAGACATGTGCTTTGCTATGAACACCTTGAGCCAGTACTTAACAGATCCGAGGAGTGTTCACTTGACAGCTGCAAAGCATATTCTGAGGTACCTGAAGGGTACAATTGATTATGGGCTCAAGTACGATGCGAATCAGAAGACTAACCTGGAAGGTTATGTTGATTCTGATTGGGAAGGCAGTGCCATCGACAGGAAGAGTACTTCGGGATGTTGCTTCAGTATGGGATCAAGTGTGATCTCTTGGTTTAGTAGGAATCAATCCTATGTGGTACTAAGTACAGCTAAAGCAGAGTATGCCGTAGCTTGTTCAGCTAGTTGTGAGGAAGTATGGCTGCGGAAGCTACTGTCTGATATATTTGATCTCTAGTTAGATGCTACTTGTATACATTGTGAAAACCAGAATTGCATGAAGTTGTCAGAGAATCCAGTGTTTCATGACAGGTCAAAGCATATCGAGATCAAGTATCACTATATCAGGGATATGGTGCAGAGAGGGGCAGTGAAGCTCTTATATGTTGCGACGGAGGAACAGATAGCTGATGTATTGACGAAGCCATTGGCTAGGCTGAAGTTCAAGTACTTTAGAGAGAGACTTGGTGTTCTCCAGATCGAGGCTTCCTCCCAGATAAAGTGATGAGACCCATAGCCATTCTGACATGGTGAGAGGATTGGTTCCTTCCATGGTCAGATGTAAGGGCTGAGCCATTCTATCATGGTGAGAGGATTGGTTCCTTCCATGTCAGATATGAGTGCTGAGATCCATAGCCATTCTGATGTGTAGGTCAGATATAAGGGCTGAGCCATTCTGTCATGGTGGTAGGGTTGCTCCCTTCCATGTCAGATATGAGTGCTGGCCATTTTGTCGAGTAGGACAGATGTAAGAGCAATTGCCATTCTAGGAATGGAGGCACTTGGTTAGTTACCAGGAACACTCAGTGTAAGAACTAAGTATCCATTCTGATGTGATAGAGGGATGTGTTCCCACTTGATCAGATGTAAGGGCTGAACCATTCTATTCATGGCTAAAGGATTAAGTTCCTTTCATGTCAGATGTGAGTGTTGGCCATTCCGACGAGCAGGTCATATGTAAGGGCAACTGCCATTCTCTAGGAGAATGGAGGCACCTGGTCAGTTACCAGGAAGCTCAGTCGAGGAGGACTGGGGGCCATTCTGATATGATTGCTGGGATGTGTTCCCCTCATGATCAGATATGAGTGCATGCCCTTCCATAATTGTGAGCAGGATGTGTTCCCACCTGGATGGATGTAAGTGCTGATCCTTGTCACAGATGATAGTAGGTGTGTCCTATCATGCTAGTGACTGTAAGTGCTGTGCCATTTCACAGATGATAGTAGGTGTATCCTATCATGATGGTGACTGTAAGTGCAGTGCCATTTCATAGATGATAGTAGGTGTGTCCTATCATGATGGTGATTGTAAGTGCAGAGCCTTTTCACAGATGGTAGTAGGCATGTCCTACCATGCTGGTGATTATAAGTGCTGAGCCTTCTCACAGATGGTAGTAGGTGTGTCCTACCATGCTGGTGATTATAAGTGCTGAGCCTTTCCACAGATGGTAGTAGGTGTGTCCTACCATGCTGGTGGATGTGAGTGCTATGCCTTTCCACAGATGATAGTAGGTGTGTCCCATCATGCTGGTGGTTGTAAGTGCTGAGACATTTCACAGATGATAGTAGGTGTGTCCTATCATGCTGGTGAATGTGAGTGCTAGGCCTTTTTGATGGGATTGTAGTTTACTACATGATCAGATGTAAGTGCTGGGCGTGCCTTTCTGATGAGCAGGTCAGATGTAAGTGCTGGGAGAAGACCTACATGAAGGTAGGCCTACAACTAGCATGAAAAAGGGATGGCTCTGTAGAACTTCCTATGACGAGAAGAATCATGAGATAGCACCAGTGTTGATCTAGATCGAGTGATGATCCAGATCTAGTAATGATGATCCAGCATTGATGATCCAGATCAAGTGATGATCCAAATCCAGTCCAGTGATGTTGATCCAGATCTAGTGATGATGTTTTATGTTGATCCAGATCGAGAGATGATCCAGATCCAGTGATGATGTTTTATGTTGATCTAGATTGAGAGATGATCCAGATCCAGTGATGATGTTCTATGATGATCCAGATCGAGAGATGATCTAGATCCAATGAAGATGACTTGAAGACAAAGATGACTTGAATACGAGATGATCCAGCTGATATAGAGAAGAAGATCAGTGCTGAAAATTGTGTCGAAAGATTACCTTCCTAGTTAAGAGGGAGTGTTGATGTATATGTACCTTCGGATTCTATTCTTCTATGTATCTTATGTATTGTAACCCGATGTTTATTTCGAGATGTTTCTATTATGTATTTGAGTCATGTGATCATGCCCTGATGTTTCGATCAAGAGGATTAATAATGTAATCAAGTCATATAAAGTCATTAGGTAAGTCCCCACAGTTTTGGGGCACTTGAGTTATTATACACTAATTAAGGTGTAGGCTCTAGTAAGTAATTGTTAGTTGGGCCAACATGATTGAGTGCACTTCAAGTCAACGGAAGAATATAAATAGAGAGTGAGAGACTCTCTATTTATCACTTGTGAAATACATCACTTGCTCTCTCAAGTGTGGTGCACTTTTGGAAAAGGAAATTTTGGGCCTAGACAGAAGACAGAAGACTACTGCTGTTTTGGGAGAACTCTTACTGTTTTGGTGCTGATTCTATCTTAGAGGAAGTTGTGGGGTTTTCTCCTTTATGGTTTCCCGGAGGAAAATCTCTTTGTGTCTCTTGTCTCTTGTGATGTGCTTATGTTTATTGTTGTGCTTGTTATTCTCTCAGTGAAAAGATCCTAAGATCATAATGCTAGCTTAATGTGATGAAAAAACTAACACTACAATGTTTTATTATTTTAGGACAACTTTTATTATGTACCTAAGGATAGGTCAATGCTTTTATCCTCCAAGAATGAACTTAAGGTGTCGTATGTGAAACATAATATTTATTGCATAGATAATATGAAATATCTAAATAACATACTATACGAGTTCTGGAAAATGTTTGAGAATAAAAAAGTCATGGAGAGAAAAATAGGGAAAATGTTTTGGATACAGAGCAAAGAAGAGAGCTCAGAAGGTGAGGTAAATGCAGAATTGACAGACCAGATTAATTGCACCAATGTTACATCTATAGAAGCTTAGATTGCATAAAAAGGTTGTATTTGCATAAAACTCTCTTGCTACATTCCAAGTTTTGACCACATTTTGATTTGCTGATATGCACATAATGCATTCTACATGAATGGTAGTCTAGTGGGAAAGCTTTAACAGCATATCACTATAAAATTATTTCAATCCCGATAATTAAATTTATGTATCCACTATCTGATGTCAAGTCATTCTCTTCATGGATGACCTTATTAGATCTTCCTATGTGGGAGACTTGAACTATTGAAACATTATCTGGGAGACTTGAACTTTTTACCCTCAATCGTATTCTCATGATAGCTGAGACATATGTATTGGTATAGACATGTATTTAATTGTTATCTTCACAAACTCTAGAATGCAGGAAGTGCCTACTCTAGTAGGCTATCCAAAGATGTTTGTATTTATGTGGGCCTCAGGATGAGGTTTCCTATTATTGTATGAGGACCTAATGACACATCATTTATGATGTAGGTTGTACACCTTGATAGATGAACTTTATGAATAAATAAATAGGCCTAACTTTCGGTGGACGTAACCCCAAGATTGGGGTGAACCACATACATTGTTCTTGTTTGTGTGTACCCATGATGTGTGTTATTTTATGTTCCATGATATGTATTATTTTATGTTCAATGATGCACATTAGCTTATGTTCTCTTGATGTGTTTGACCTTGTTATCTAGATAATCCAATTGAGGGTGTTTCTATTACTGTTTAAAGACAATAGAAGATTTGTTACTCATGCAAAAGATGTAAACACACACTAATGTAGAATTAAAAGTTGAATTCAATTGCCTAGTATATTAAGTAAGAAGGGCAATAATGGGAAGGAATGGTTGATTTTAATACGTATTGACTAAGGCTGATGTATAACCAACATACTTTCAGAAATTGTTGTTCGCAATGTGTAATGGTTAATATCATTGATTGGTTTGGACATACTTCCCTGTAATGTCATGAAGATCTGCCACTAACAGGATTGATTCATCTTGTAGAAATAGAAAAACAAAAAGTTTACCCCATTTTTCCACACATAACGACATCATGGTAGAAGGGGTATGTGGCAGGTGGTATGAGAGCAAGAGTTGAAATGCTTGGGCCTATTTGGGCTCAAAATTCTTCCACATATTTTTTTTAGGAACTAACAATTGAGTTTTTCTCTGTGATAACAGAAAATCGACAAGTTCACATTGTTCGGCAATTGAGGTACCTTAAGTCGTGCCAAACTTAAGTGTTTATTTACCTTGTAGTTGTGCATGAGAAGGAAGAACATCTTCTCAAGATAACAATAGAGATGGCCATTAATTTTGCCGCTTCCACGTTAGGCCGACGACATAAGTGCATGGGTATCTTGTTATTTCCTTGATTTTCTTTCGAAAAGGTTTATGAATGGTTAATACGATTGTTTCATCCTTATTTAAATTATAGAAGAAAATTCTTGGTAAAGTATAACAGTCTTCACAGACAAACTCCTGGTCGGTGAAAGTACTATAGTAGTTTCTATTGTAAATAGTAATGTGGCAGTTCAGTTGCTGTTAATGACATGATGTATGATTCTTAGAATTGTGATAGGTTACAGTGAATAGTGTTATTAAAAGGTAGCATTTAAAGGGTTACCTAATTACCAATGGAATGCACGACTCCTAAAGACCTAATGACAGTTGAGTATTGATTACAAGTCCTCTAGACCTAAGCTAGGATTCATTATTGGTAATAAATAAACATAAGTGGCTAAATTCCTTGAGGATAGCAAGGTAGCTGTTAAACAAGAACTTGATAAGATTGATGATTTTGGAGTAACTGTATTACCCTTGAAAACTCTCTAAAAAGATGTGGCGCAAACTATCATGTATAGTAAAATAGTTTAAGGAAAACGGTAAAAAATGATAAAGTAGTAGCCATGCTAAAACGTGCATTTTCAACACAAATCTTGGCTGGTATTCCTGTATTTCGAAGTCATTATTTAAAGCATTTTTGTATACTCTAATGTGTCATATTCTCTGCTGTCCTATATTTGCAATTATTCAACAAGCCTAATATTCTAGTTAAATAATTTGATGAACAACCAGATGCAAGTATCATAGCCTAGCTTGCTGCCATAATCATTGGTTACTTGATCTACTCATCGTAACATTTTGGTTGTTTGATGACAACCATGTCATACATCTGAAACTAGGCTTATCTTACCTTGAAAGGCTTGTTTCTTGTGTAATCTCTTTGGGCATTAACAATGTTGAAGAATTTCTTTTGTTATCTAAATCATCGAGTATATAAATATTGAAAGTGAATGTCGTCAGTCCTCCAACAACTTTGCACTTAACATTGGTATCATTTGCTTCAGATCTAAGTTCACTACATGTAACATTCCTTGCCACCTTGACCCAAAAATCACAGTGTAAGTAAACATCACTGTAAGTACCGACTTTAAAACTCTGTCAAGTTGCGGATATAAATGATAGGGTCAAATACTGAAAGCTTCGAATGACTAAAAATGACAATTGGTGACGAATCCACTAGGGGGAAGGTGCATTCATGAAAATAGAACCTAGCGACTCGATCAATGATCACTATGGGTCATCATATTTCCTATGAGTGATAAGGAAATAGTGATTTGTGATTTCTTACTAACATGAAATCCCTTTGTATATTTAAAAATGTTAGTATAATTTTACGAAACATGTGCTAATCTTAAAAAAGAGAGTGTGGATTCCTCATTTACACCACATAATGGAAATATTTGATATTTCCATGCTATCGACTCATACAAAAATGAATCATTAACTACTATGACCTTGAAAAAAAAATAGGGGGATAGCACAATGTGATACATTTATAAAGGAAAACATTTATTATATGATGCACAACCAATATTAAATGAAAAGCCATGAAAGGACATAGTTATCATATTATGCCTTTTGTAAAGTTTGGACATTATTGGGCATTGTTTTAAAAGAAAGGAGAATAGTTTGTTATCACATTGATGTTGTGTGAGAGCATCAATGTCCCACATTGACAGTAAATGTTGATTATATTGGATTGCTACTGATACATTGACCTTTTGGTCTAAAATTTAGATTTAAATCCTTATTTGGATTCCAAATTAAATCAATTACATAGGCATCAATTCTGAATTTGTTTTTGTAGTTGATTGCTGAAATTATAATAATTGAAATCGGATTATTGGTGAAGTTCCTTTGACACTTATTCTCCTCTCTTGCGATTTGAATACTAAGGATCTAATTTAATGCTTAAAGAAGGTTTGACACATTTCTTGACATGGTAGTAAAATGAAGGATTGAAAGTTGATAATGATTTTGTGCAGGTATTGAAGTTTTGTGTTTTAAACTTATTTCTTTTTCACTAAAGTGACATATATAAATACAAGTCAAACACTATCTCTTTATGTTCATGATAGTGTTGGATTGAGCATTGAAATCCTTAAAGAGATAGATTGGCGAATTTATTTCTTGATCCTTGTTGATCTCGCTAGGGCTATTTTGGATATTAGTGAATGATGTTATACACATAGAAAATTCTTTGTATAGTTACAAGTACCAGCTTCATAAATTGTTAAGTAAATGTTCTAGAATTGGTTCCTTGTGCTTGGATTAGAGTTTTGATTTTGAACTATCTTATGTTTTGATTAGCTCATGGATGGTGCTTTCATTTTGGGTGTTGATTTACTAGCCAAATAGACTATTTATTGGAATGGATGCTTATTGATATCATATGTCTATTTGTAGATTATAGTAAGAACCCTAGAATTGATTCTAGGGCTAGATTGAAGGATCTTGTTGGTAATTTTGTGATTAAAGCCATTGAGAATTTGATAGCATTGTTGTTTCTTGGGGCATATTGAGATTGGAACTTTAAGAGCTTATATGGATTTGATTATCTAAAGATATTGATATTGAAAATAGTGAGTTGATGAATGATGTATAATGTTATATGCTAACATGGAGGGATATGCAAGGAACACTATTAGTCGGGGTTGATTGTTAAAAAATATTTTCTACCGTAAATAATGAGGTTAAGTATGGGTGATGTTTTACTTATTATAATTGTCGAATCTCAAGGTTTATAACCAAGGATTAACTATGTATGATGGTGTTTACATACTAACATTGCAGGCTTCATCAAGATTATGACCATTGACGCAATCGACATGCACTACAGTGTGTAAAATTCTGATGCGTTTATAAGTTGTGCCCAATTGCTTAGAAAAGAGTAAGGAGTAATTTTTCTAGATGATTTCCAGGGTTATATAACCGTGGATAATGATTAAAATCGCTGCAAATTATGAAATTCTGAAAATTGATTATTGAAATTTTGGGTTATCAATGAATGATTTGATCGACCTGGTAGCCGATTCAAGAATTGGGACAATGGCAATAAAGTCATGCTAAGCACCAAGGAGTGTGCGATTAAAAATAGTCAAGGTTAAAATTTATACTAAATACAAACAAGGAAAAAATTTAATGCCGCGGGAGAACCATGGTGTTGGGCAACTGATTGCAATGTGAGCACATTGGTGTTAGGAATATATGCTGTAGGAGCACAATGGTGTTAGGAAAGTGATTGCTGCGTGAGCACATTGGTGTTAGGCATATGGTGTGGATAAAGACCTAGGCAAAAATTTGGACATCTGAAAGATAGGACGCTGTTTGATGTCACCAAGGGGAAAACTTTTAACTAGTGGTTAAAAGGGAGAGTAACCTCAGAAATTGTTGTAATCCCACACAAGAATGGGAAAGGAAACTCAAGGGATTTTGGAAAACATAACGAACGTAAAACGGTTAAACAAATTTACGAGTAATTAGACTATTACATGCTTAATGTGTAATGTGACACAACCAACACCCAAATGATAGTAATCATGTTTTATTGATGAATGAATTGCATTATGGGAAATAATTGGGTATTATGATAGCAATAAAAAGCTAGAAATCATTCTATAAATTGTAATTGTGGTGTTGCACATGGATCTTTTGCTTATGTTTTTTAAGCTGAATTATAAATTTTGACATAGTTTACTAAGTAAATTTTGGGAAGACCCAAATTGTGTTACAGGAAAACTATAGGTCTTGAACAAATAATGACTTGCGTGGTTGAGGAAAAATTCTACAGGATCATGATGGGAAATACAAAGAAAAGAAAGGACAACTCAAAAAAAAAGAAGGAAAATTGTTGAAGGACAAGAACACCGAGGACGATGTTAATTTTAGGGGGGAAGGATGTAACATCCCTCCTATATACCCCTAAGCAAATTGAAATTTTGAATGTTATTTTATGAGGGCTTCTGGGTGAAGAGATCAATGCCAAGGCTCCACCAGAAGAAACCTGAAAATTTAGGCGATTAACTTCCTAAATCATAAAACATCAAGACAACGTAACGACGGACAGCTGGGAAACCACTAGGTCAAATAACGAATGGTTCGGAGCCATAATATATCCTTTATTATAAAACCCAAAAGAGGAAAACGTAAGTGAAAAACCCTAGTCTGCTAAATTGATTAGGCAAAAATTTAATAATGCAAGGGGGGCTAACAAACACGTGTGACAAGAACTAGGATGGTGGATGGAATTCCACTAGGGGATCGGAAAAGGGGTTTGATAAAAGACATACGCTATAAATTATATCAGAAGGACAAAGAAAATGATAAATTAAGTTGTTTTAAAAAGATGATTCTTTGGTGGAAAGGAAAATAATATATTATGTATTTATAAAATACACTGATTATTATTTCGGTCTTTACAAAAGACATGGAAAGGAATAATTATAAAATACATTGACTATTCTTATAATAGATTTTAGTCCTTATAAAAGACATGATTTCTATGAAAAACTAAATGGTATATTAGGTATTTATAAATATTCGTGGATCATTATTATAAGGGAATGGTGTTTTGTGACATTTAAGGGACTCCTATACATTAATGTGTAATTTAAAAAAAAATCCGCTATTTCCCTTGAGGGAATCATGGAAACTATTCCCTTAACAAGATGGGATAACTGAAGAGAGGAAGAGAAATTAATGTGCCAACGGCTATCAAGCCATGGAGAGATCAATCTCTGCCTTTAAAAAAGGGGAGTTTTCTTCATTTGCAGGGAAATGGCACGCTGAGCACAGAGACAGCCACCAACTCTTTTGCACATTCAAGGTTTCTGCATCTTGAGAGGAATTGTTGGGTGTTTAAATGAGTGATCTTTATATATGAGGGGTGAATCTTGGAGAAGGGGGGGCGCGTTTTTTCCTTTGGAAATGCTTTCTCCTAGACGCCGCGATCAACTAGCATGGTGGGAGTTTCAAGCATTCTCCCAATTGGGGAAATCTGAGGGGAAGCTGAAAGAAGAACATGCCTGTGTTTTGGTCCATGAATCATGAAGGAAGCAATTGTGAAAGGGAGAACAGTGCCATGAATGCGCTCTTGTTTTTCTCTTCCCTATCTCATACTCGTTAGTATGTCTACCATTTATTTTAGAAATCTCTATGATTTTGATCTAGAAATATATTTTTACATGCTCTGTGTGTGTTATTGGATCATATGCACCTGACCTAGAACATAGGTCTCGAAATGGCGTGATTTCACCTAATCACTGCTAGCTGCTATGCACTTGCTTTCCCTATACATATCTAGAAAGTATGGCTAATTGATTGATTGATTTAAGTCCATGTGAGTTCACAACCTTCTCAAATTGATACAACATTCAAATCGCTCGGCGTTGGATCGCTTGACCCTAACACACATTCACCACATTTCCTATAAAAGAAACGTTTTCATCTTGGATGTTGTTACCTATACTTTTCCACCAGGAATTTGTGCTATAAAATACTTTAAGTTGGTCAAGGATAGAAGGGCTTAGGATGAAGAACTAGGGGAGCATTTCACCTTCTTCACTTTACATGATGGGTTCCAGGTTTTACCATCCTTCCTCGCTAATTTATGGGACATCCCTCATTCATTTTTTATGCCCGATTGTGCAGATATACATAAACTTACACTTGCAAATGATTATTTATATTTTTATTTGCAATTACATTGGTCAAGATAAGGTTCAGGACCCATAGCAACCACGAGTTGTTCCTTCGGGGTTTCGTTATCTTTTCTAAACTATTGTTCTAGATATAAATATCAGATCCGGTAAAAACACATAAAATGGTATGCGCTGCTACCATGGATTTGTGATTTTTAACTGCCTTCAGTGTTGATAAAGAATAGCTCTGGTTACACAATAAACATGCCATTCTACTTGTTGAATAATTTGAATAAAAATGGTAGTTTGTTCAAAGTATGTGATAATATTGATAGGAGTTTGTTTCTTTAATCTCTCCCATATCCATGGCTTGAACTCATGACAAGTAATGAGCTACATAAATACCTGAAACAAATGGTTCTATGTAAATGGACGAAATTTTATTTATAGTACATAAGTGCTACAATGTTTCAGTATTTTAGGACAAATTTTATTATGTACCTAAGGATAGGTCAATGCTTTTATCCTTCAAGAATGAACTTAAGGTGTCGTATGTGAAACATAATATTTATTGCATAGATAATATGAAATATCTAAATAACATAATATATGATTTCTGGAAAACATTTGAGAATAGAAGAGTCACAGAGAGAAAAATAGGGAAAATGTTTGGATATAGAGCAAAGAAGAGAGCTCAAAAGGTGAGGTAAATGTAGAATTGACAAACAATATTAGTTGCACCAATGTTACATCTATAGAATCTTATATTGCATACACAGGTTGTATTTGTAGAAAACTCTCTTGCTACATTCCAAGATTTGACCACATTTTGATTTGCTGATATGCACATAATGAATTCTACATTAATCGTAGTCTTGTGGTAAAGCTTTAACACCAGATCGCTATAAAATTATTTAAATCCTGATAATTAAATTTATGCATCCACTATCTGATGTCAAGTCATTCTCTTCATGGATAACCTTATTAGATCTTCCTATGTGGGAGACTTGAACTATTGAAACATTATCTGGGAGACTTGAACTTTTTACCCTCGGTCATATTCTCATGATAGTTGAGACATATGTATTGGTATAGACATGTATTTAATTATTATCTTAACAAACTCTAGAATGGAGGAAGTGCCTACTCTAGTAGCTTATCGAAACATGTTTGTATTTATCTGGGCCTCGGGATGAGGTTTCCTATTATTGTATGAGGACCTGACGACACATCATTTATGACGTAGGTTGTATACCTTGATAGGTGAACTTTATGAATAAATAAATAGGCCTAACTTTTGGTGGACATAACCCCAAGATTGGGGTGAACCACGTACATTGTTCTTGTTTGTGTTTGCCCATGATGTGTGTTATTTTATGTTTGATGATATGTATTATTTTATGTTCCATGATGCACATTAGCTTATATTTTCTTGATGTGTTTCACCTTGTTATCTAGATAATCCAGTTGAGTGTGTTTCTATTACTGTTTAAAGATAATGGAATATTTGTTACTCATGGTAAACATGTACACACACACACTAATGTAGAATTAAAAATTGAAGTCAGTTGCCCAGTATATTAAGAAATAAGGACAGTAATGGGAAGGAATGAATGGTTGATTTTAATACATATTGACTAAGGCTTATGTATAACCAACATACTTTCAGAAATCGTTGTTCACATCGTGTAATGGTTAATATCATTGATTGGTTTGGATACACTTCCCTATAATGTCATGAAGATCTACCACTAACAGGATTGATTCATCTTGTAGCAACAGGGAAACAAAACTTTTACCCCCTTTTTCCACACATAACAAGATCAAGGTACAAGGGGTATGTGACGCATTGTATATTGTAGAGACAAACATTCAGTCTGACCTAAAAGAACATAAATCAGAGCACAAATCACACAAACATCTACAAACAAGGTCCACATCACCACATATAATAACCCCTTCCCCATGGAGAAAGGTTTAGATTAGGTAGTCAGGAAACAAACATTGTGGTATTGTTGTTATTCGTATATAAAGTACATCACATAAAAAAGGCATGATCGAACAAGAAAAGAGGAAATTTTAGAAGATTCTGACTCAAAGGAAGATAACAATGTTGAATATGACTTGAAGAACAAAGCTAAATATGTGCACTTACATGTTTAAGAATTGATTAGTATTTTTGAGAATAATACCTCTAAGAAACTAAGGAATCTTCAAATAAAAAAGGAAAGGCATAGGCATTTTTCTGATAGTTTGAATGTGGGGGATAATGAAGGGAAGAGTGTAAGAAATTATCCAATAAGATATGTTGGTGGAAGAGATGTTGATAGTGAAAGTTGGAGCATTTTCCAGAATTTTTTTTTGAGAGACAATGAATCCTGTAGTTGAAATAATATTGAGAATGGCCATATAGATAGGAACATGTAGTAGAATAGGATGGCCACCAAAAGGATGCAATGAATAAGACATGATTATGTTTGAGGTTCAAAATATTGGATAACCACTACAATCTCTCTTGATCAATATTTGTTCTTATGGATTTTTTCTTATCCATTCAAATCTGATTAGTGTGCTAGACAATTTGCTAAAAATCCAATATTATATATGTTTTGCATATTATGTATTTCCACCAAATAAAACACTATAACTATGACTCTATAAGAACCAAACAATGTTCCCAATAGCTTGATATATGAGAGTTAAAAACAACAAGAAATATCCAAAGTGTTGAATTAAATATTGCAACCAAATCAACAGTAAAAATTTGTCTAGAAGTCAGATTTACGAGAGAAGAAACCTACAATAGTCAGTTAACAAGGTTATAAAGGAGATATAAAACAAGAAAGTGAGTTAAACCATGCCTGTAGCCAAGATAGAAAACAATTAAAATTGTTGGGTAGTATCGATTCCATATCTAACTGCTGAGTGGAGGATTTCCTCATTGGGAGTAACTATGGGGTGTATATCACATTGTTGGGCAACATTAATATATATTGGTAAGCATCTACCTATTGTGGAAAGCTTGTTACTACTCTTGGGAGACCTGTACAACAAGGGAGACTACATTACAAATGTGTTGGGAAAATTTCCATGCTTCAGATCAGCTAGTGTCACTTCCAGGAATATTTCTATTGCTTCATTAATAAATACATCAAATTATATTCCTTGTTGTTCTTATGCATTTCTAGTTTGTCATGGAATTTTATACATATATTATCCTCTTGTTAAAAGTACATGAACTTTATGATTGAGTGTTAAAACAAGCATGGTAAAATATCTTGATATACAAGAAAACATATTCAGAATTATAATAGACAAACCAAGAAATAGATCTGAAGCACAAACAATGAGTAAACTAGTGGGTTTAGGATGTTTTTGAAGGAAGTACAAAACCAAACAAGTGAACATATTAGTAGTAAAACTTAGCGAACTTTCCCTTTGTAGTAAGAAGGATATTACAATCTTGGAGATGATGATTGCATAAAAGCATCCAACAAGGAAGGAAAAAATAAACTCAACTTATGCAGAAATGTAAGAGTGTGTGTACATGTAAGAAAATTTGAAGAAAATGTTAGATGTACAGGTAAGGAAATCTAACCAAGACAATAAGTATGTTGAATAGAAAATTCCTTGAAAATGTATGGATGCCAATTATGAATGCCTATCCAAAAAAATTATACTACTGGAATAGAATCATTGTCTCAAAAAAAGCAAAGAAACAGCCTCAACAATATATAGGAATTAAACAATAGAGAAGCAGTACATCAATGAAGTACAAACAACCTCACAAGCTCTTTGTTTGATAATGATAGTATTCTGGAAGAATAGATGCTAATACAATTATGCATTGTAATTATGCCAATTGATTATTGCATTAGATGAATGTTTGTCTTGTTCCAATAGGTATCCTATGATCAATTCATAGGAATCTAGTGCATAGACCATTTTTATTTTCTATTAGCTATGTAGAGCTCATTATTTTTTTGAATAATGATAAGTATTTACAAAGAAAATATGCAATCAACATGAAAGAATCAAGATTCAGAAAAGTGAAGACAATTAATTCATGCAACTAAAATCTAATAAAAATATCTTTTCTCAAACCCTGAATCAATAGAAAACGATTAAAAAAAATATTGATTCAAGCTACAACAAATGGATAAATCAACCATCAAATGAGAACTAGAAGCATTCAATCGACTAAAACAATATTTAACCAAAATACACACAAACTTGAAAAAACGCCAAAATGCTTCAAACAAAAGAAATAAAAAAACCATAAAAAATTGTCAATATATTCCTGTTAAACACCAACATGGTTTCATGTACTTGAATGAGCTCATTCTTGCGTAGAGAAAGTGTTGTCAAATAAGTTATTTATCCTTTAATGTTAGGACACTATCTATGTGAAGAGATAGCTCCTAGGCCTACATTTCTCAAATTCCAATGTCAATTCCCATCACATACAAGAAAGAGACAATGTAAGATATAAATATCAAAACGTCAATATTAAAATAAGCTGCATGAAGGTAATGTAGCTCAAATAATCAATGTTACAACAAAAAAGTACAATGTAGAATCTATTTTTACCTAAAACACGACCTCAAATTCACATATAGTGATCACCAACAAGGGTACATGAAACATATGGATAAAAATAAGAATCAAGAGTCCTTAATGTATTTTAGATCATATACAATCCTAGGTGAAATCCAATTTCCAATTCACATTCTGGCCCCGGTCCTCATTTTCGACATTTTTGACATTCTGGCTTTGGTCCTCATTTTCCACATCAAGTTCATTAGAGATATTTCTTATATTGTTTTCTCCCCTTATTTCATGATATGATCGCCAAAGAGATAATTCTCTTTCATATGGAAAATAGTCAATATCATACTTTGTTACATATAATCTTAAGCATGTATCCACATTTTTATCAAGCTTCTTACTCATCTTTGACTTCAAGAATGTCTGTGCACTAAACATTATCTCATCCTCCATTGATCCCAAAATCATGGTTTGACATAAATCCTCTAATTTGAAATATTCTGAAATTCTAATTTCCTGTAGAAATTCACTACCAGTGAGCTTAGTCCATAATCTTGTAATTGCACCATATTATTTACCATCCGATGGAGAAAATTGGCCCCACATTGTTTTACCAAAGCATTCAGATTGATCTATCATTTTTTCTTTATCCAAAATACCTTGAATATGTTCTCCTTGTATCTCCGCCTCTCGACAAAAATGGATCTGCAAAATCTTGATTTTCTTTATAAAGTCAGCTTTTACAATTTTTCAATTTTGACTATGGTCCCAATATTAAGGGTATGCGATAGACATGGCATCCAACAATTCATCTTGAAGAAACCGTTCTCTCATCTCTGATGCTAGTGATTTTTCAATTTCTTTCCACTTGTCTCTCACTGAAATTACAACATCATGAAATCATTCTTTTGAGATGGGGCACTGTTTGGTGGATCTTCCTATCTTTTCATTATAATAAAAGAGAACCATATGCCCATGAACTGCCATACATAGCATCCATTTTTCATAAAAAATTTAAAAAAATCATTATTTTCTATATCGATTATCTTCCTCCAATTTGTAAATGCTAAATCTGTAAAAGACTCTTCCATAATATACAAATTATCCAATGCAAGACATGTTAATTTTCTTGCTCTTATGTATTTAGCAATATACATCGTGCGACTCTGAGCCATCTTCATGAGGTTATTCATTTCATGAACCATATGAAGAATTCCATCCAATGTTAATAATGTCCATATATCAGTTAGTAGAAATAGAAGAGTTTGAGATTTTTCTACACTTGAGCGATGTTCATACATCACCCCTACCAAGGATGGATATTCATTGAATAGTCTTTTAGCTAGTCCCTTCAATGATATCCATCTTGTATCAACATATTTTAATAGTTTTTTTCCATTTGTAACACCATCAGAAAAAAAAATTTAAACTCTAAAAATCATTTGGGACTTCGAAAATAGTATGCATGAACCTCACGTACAAGATCTTCAACCTTTGAAACCAATGAAAAGTTTCTCACTATTTTAAATGCAAGATTCATCCTGTGAGCCATGCAATGAATACTAAGCATATACGGTGAATCTGAGAGTTGCATTCTAGCACAAAGGCCATTGCTTTGTCCTTGCATTACTGATGCTCCATCTTCTCCAACACATACTAATTTTTTTGCAATCATGGAATGATCGATACCACCAATTTCCTTCAAACTATCGATAACAAGTTCATAAAAAAAATTTGCTATACAACTTTTGGTCATTTTATGAATTCCAATTACATAGGGATGCCTGATATGGTCATTGACCATATAAATGCTCAGGAAAATCCATGAAGTCTTATCAATAGCCATAACTTCATCCAAATACAGTGACAAAAATATAGCATTTGCAATCTTCTCTTTCATATCGTCCTTTTGTACTTGAGCTAGATATTTTCCCCATTCCCAACCACTCGATAAAGACCAATGAGAAGATAGAAAATTTTTCACTTCAATAAAAGATAGATATTTCGTCATTGTGGATAATCTGTCATAGCAAGACCATTGGATAGGAGGTGAAATACAATGATTAATTGTATTGTCTTTGATAACAAATTTGTTTCCATCATCTTTCCAAATTGAGATTTGATGGTTCCTCCACCTTCCTTGAGTTTTTTCTTATTTAGTAAGAATTCATTATATTCCACTTCAAATTGGAGATATCAACATTCACTAATAGATTTCCATCTAGCATTATATTTATTCTCGTCATTTGCATTTTTCTTATCATACACCTTCCCAACATGCTTCTCAATTGTGTCTAACTTCATCTGCAATTTCACTACCTTGCCAAGTTTCCAACTACATGAAATTGATTTAACTTATCGCGAGGTCTCGTTCTCATTTGCTGGAGGTATTGGTTCAATACATGGGTATCTTGAGACCCAATCAACTTTTAATTTTCTCCCTCCATCCCATTGGCCCTTTTTCCTTTTATGTGAATTCACTGTGTCACCTTCCAATGAAAAGTCTTCAACATTTGAACTACCAATTTCAGATGGAAATGCATTTGTCTCACTTTGATCATTAGAGGAATGTATTCTACCATCCATTGTCTTTGTTGAAGATGCATTCTCAAAAGTGTTGACATCTCTCTCACCGATAGCTTGCTCAAGAGAGCTTGAAGCATGAATAGGATGTGGATTATTTGATTGAGGCTTTTGAAAATATGATGTTACATCTTTTTGTTTTGATGTTTTATTTTTCTTTCCATGGTCCATGTTTGACATCTTACTTAATATTCTGAAATTGAAATTCCAAATCGATATACAAACCAGAATTGAATCCTGCATGAGAAAAATGATATAAAATTAATACAATGGCACATTATCAATTTATATTGACCTGACTTACAACGAGTATTTACATTGACTCTTTCAATGAATTTTAATTTACTCTTTCATTGACTCTTTCCCCGAAGGAGCTATAACACTAATACAACTGGAGGGTGTCAATGAAACACAACTGCACTGACTAGATTCAGGGAAAATGGGGACTCCACTTGTTATCTCATCCCTTAATGGTCTAGTGGACATGTGGGGACCTAAATCTTGACAAACCAATAAACTAATAGAATAAGAAATTATGCTCGACATTATTCTTTTGGCAAAAAATCAACAAAATTCAAACCAGCATGACCTACATCATGCCGTAAAATCCCAGCATTCATGACATATAGATATGTAGACTTTGTTCTATGTAACATAAAGGATCATTGCCTTAGATTATGGAAAATGTATCCAATGGTGTGTACTGAATAGGTATACAATGCCCCATTTTTAACACAATTTCTATAATTTCTTATTCACCAACTTGAAATAACAAGCATTGGCATCACATCAACGAAGAAATGAATAATATATCAACGCATTCTAATCCCAAGTTGTACAACTTGAAAATGATCCTTTGTATATTTAGCCAAAATTCCTAGCTTTTGAAAGATCCACTAAATGAATCTATATATTTAGCATAACCTATCCTTTTGGAAAGGAAAATGAGATGCTCTATCTTCATCAAAAGACATTAGATAGAACACTTATCCTTCATATTTTCTTTGTTATACAAAGCTAACAATGTATAGAAATTAGAGTAACAATGTTCAGCATAATATCAATCAGTATACATAACGTAGATTCTATACGTATAATCCCTTCAGCATGTGCACACACAATTATCATGTTTATAGATTCCCATTGATTATCTGGATTTCGATTGGTAAACTAAAATTCAATTCCATATAAGATAAAGATTTACACAGATGACTTACTCTTCCATCAGATTAAAACAAGCTAATAAAGTCTATTTTCACTGTTATTCAACTCAAGGACTCCATATAGAAAATAAGTCTGTTTCTTATTTAATTTTCTAGTCCTGTCATACAATGTAGAGATTGATCCTGTCATATTTACTTTAAGATAGGGGCATGAATAACAACAACAAGTAGTCTTAAATCCCTAATCCTAGGCGCCTTCTAGGAATGAAAACATTGAAAAGAGACCTGTAGCAATTTTGGGAATCATTCATGAGGTAAACACTGTTCATCTTGGGTTTTGAGTTTAATTCCACCATCAAAAATGCCCTAGTACTCAAATATGGGCATTTTTGAGCACAAATAGTGGCCAAAAGTCATATTGCAACCATTGAAAAGCAATGATGAGAAGGCTATACAAATTCTAGGTTGAGATTGAAAGTAGAAGTACCATCAAAACCCAACTCTAAGCATAAACAATAGTAAAAATCATCTAAACTTTAAGTCTGGCTAATTTTGAGTTTTATGGTACAAGAGGCCCCCTATGATGATAAATGAAATTAAAAACGAGTACATGTTTTAATAAGTAATCTACAAATTTCTATTAATTTGTGTAAAAGGGAATAACTAACAATTTTTTAAAACATCACAGGAATAATGATCTAGAAAAGAAGAAAACACACTTGTAATCATTCTTTGATAACAAATTGTACTTCTTCCATTTTTTATGTTCCATATACCCTCTTCACGTTTACAATGTTGCATTTTGGACAAACCATTAATTTGTGTACACTGTGATTGATTTTTTCCTAGTCTATATAGCACCAATTAAATTTGGTTCGTTTGCATTCTACAAGGCCTGAAACATCTACTCATACAGCTTAGTCATGACCCATGTTAAACTAGAAAAACATATATTGGGACACAATTTAAATCTTACAAAGACTAGACTCAAACCACAATTCAAAATCCTCTGTTTCCATGTTCAGTAAGAGTTCAACGGTAGAGATACCCAAAATCTTCTTACCCAGGTGATTTCCAGGGCCTAGCATACCTTGACAATCACCAGAGAAAACAATATTTTAGAGAATTACACATCAACTCAATTGATTTAGATCTGTAAGCATGTATCTACTACCAATCTCTCTACTTGAAATCAATTGGACATCAAAGTTCAAGTTGGAAGTCAATGCTACATTGATAATGGATATGGTGCATTTGTTGCATAGGGACGGATTCATGGAAATCTTACTGAGATAAGTGTCATGCTACCAACATAACCTTACAATCATTAAAGAAAAAAGAGATGGTCATAATAAAACACACAATACACACTATCTAAATCAAACCCACTAATTAATGAATTTAATTAAATATCTTCCTCTATCAATTCACTCAGAATTGGATTTTCAAATATCATGTAGCATGCCAAATTGAATTGTCATTGTCTACAACAAATGCCAGCCCTTAACATATTTTTTTTGCCATATATCACTTTTTTATCCATTTGACATGTGACGATCCTTGAATATAGGGTGTCTAACCACAAGTTTCTGTCTCTTATCAATATTCAAATGCAAAACTATGCAAATTGATGGATTGCAGAGCATCCTCACATGAGTGATACACATGCTAGACATGGCCATAAAGCTCCTTTTATAGTTCTCCATCTAATCACACCCTCAATCTCCTAATAATTATATAGGTGAAATATAGCACTTTCCATTCCTTACGATATTCATTTCCTCATATATCAATTTCCTACCAATTAATGTGTGATGGTCCTTGAAGATAGGCTGTCTGACTATGCAAAACTATGCAAATTTCTAAATCACAAAGCATCCTCACATGAGTGATACACATGCTAGACATGGCCACAAAGCTCCTTCTGTAGTTCTCGATCTAATCACATCCTCAATCTCCTAATAATTATACAGGTGTGTTGCAAAATTCTTGTCAGGTTCAAATTCTTACCCAAATTCCATTTTATACTCTATGAAATCACTTCAACACTTTAATTTATGCTATAAGTGTTGCTTGTTGTAAAAAGAAAATGATTCCAGTTACTTGCCATAAAAAATTAACCACATGCTTTATTGATTATCAACATCAATTCATGATGCAAGGAGTACCTGAATTGGTGGATGACGAAATACAGTCAGGGAATTCATACAAAGAACATATAAACAAGATCCTATGATCTGTTGATTCAATTAACTAGGATGTCAGCCAAGGTAAATGGATTCTTATGCACCTTGGATCCTAGTTGCAAACCCAGTACCAAACAATAGGCATCCCTAGGGTGACAGGCTAGGAAATTTTTCCTCCTAAACATAGGGTTTCCTCCTGTTACCTCCCTATTTGCATAGGTTTTTCTCTATATCAGTTAGTGGGAATATGTTCCACCATGCCATCTTATTACCCTTCAATGTGGTGAAGGGTTCACATCTAATCATTAAAACGATTCCCTAAACAACGTTAGTCTTCCTCCTTCCAGTATAAAGTAGCATAAACATGTGTGCAAAGAGAGGGTGCCATGTCATTTCTAAATGCCCCTAAATATGTAGAAGGGTTCCAATTCACTCCAAACTATGGGAAAATTATCCTTAGCCAAGTCAACCCCATGCAAGGGCAAGTGCCATCTCTTATAAATAATCCTTGTATGCCATGAGTCCATTTTCAAAGTATTTGTAATCAACACATTGGAATAGAATGTTCATATCATCCCTTTAACTATTGTTTGGTAATGTTAATTATGTACATATTATTATGGTTCATATTATATACAGAGTTGTCAAAAATATGATATACACATAAGTACTATGAAAAATATGAAGACAAATTTTCTAGTAAGTAAAACTCTGATCAAATTGATACCGACAAATTTAACATATATTTGGAAAGTTGGAACTTCAGAAAAAATTAACCATAAAAAACATAGCAGTTGCATCACTCTAGAATAACAAAGACACACGACACAATTATTTTTACCAATTAAGTAGTTTCTAACAAACCAATGCTAGCAAAGTCTGACAAACAATAATTAAATGCTTATAAGTATATCTATTGGAGGTGTTCAATAGTAATGGTATTATTAAATTGTTAATGTAAAAGTGGCATTCTCCTTATCTTCCTAATCTTTCATTTTACTTAAAGTTTTACCATTACCATTAATTGTTTCAGGATGTTTAAGAGTAGTTCCAAACTCATCGAGTTCATATGCAAAAAGTAGAATTTTAAATCCTATCCAGAATCGAGAGACTTAACAGTTTTTTAGGATTTTAGACATGCACACTGAACAGATGTGGTCTCACTAGATATTAAATAATTACTTTCATTTCTGTTGTAAAAAAAAAAGAAAAACATATATATTGGAACTAAAAGATGAATAACTCTAGGTTTCTAGCTTCAATATTATCTTCATTAAAAGTCAAAGTGGAGACAACATCCTCTAAATATTTAATGTTTCAAAGCTATAACAGGAATAATTATGTGGCTTCGAATCCCTACTCCTCCACAATGATTGCATTACTACTGTCTAACACAAACCCATCAAAACAAAAATTAAATACTAATCTTATCATAAACCACTATCCATGTTAAATATATAAACAAATGGAATGGAGTAGAGAAAAATAGATCTCAAGAACACAAAAGCTCATCCTAAATATGAAAGAAACATAACCCATACCTTAGCATAATAGTCTTTCCAGACTCTTCTCGAAATTTGATGACCACCAAGATCAAAGGCCTTAAACTTGATCTTACCAATACTTAGTTCCTCTGATGTAGGATACTGAGCAGGTTGATGTTGGACTAACCTCTACAACTAACAGAATATAAAACAAATTAGAATAGAGATAGAAATCAATCAACTATTCCAAAACTTCTCTACAAGTCACATTATCATTCAAAAGATGCTTGTAGGAAATAAATAGAAGAGTTCAAAGGAAGAAACTTTTTGGTATTGATTAAGTTGAGGACTGATTTAAATAAAATTATACCCACTTCAAGAGGCTATGAAAATGTTCCCTAATGTTCTCCCAAACCTTAACAGTGATTGCATATTCAAGGAATTGATTTAAATAAAATTATAATCACTTTCTTACTCCCTCTTAAGAAGAGAACACCAATAGCCACCAATAGAATTCCACAAGTTTCCCTACTTATCAAAATGCAAAGCTCAGTTTTAACCATCATAATCAATAACTTACTAAAAATTATAGTTCTAAATAAATTTGTTAAGTGTTTAATCAACCAAACTTGGCACAACAAAAACATCATTCATAAACACCCCAAAAATTGTATTTAAGTTTTGTAGGGGACTATAGCATGTGAAAACAGGGTTGACATTTGGTAATATAATTATCACTGTAGCACATGTGATGGTAATGTCTCTCTCAAAACATGAGAAAAAAAATAATGAAATTTTACTTTTTCCAAAACAGATGCTCTAATCCTTCTTGTGAGCACTAAGTTAGTGCATTGAAGATAAATAAGAACATGAAAAATAGACAACCACGAGTTTTTAGATACTCGGACAAGGAAAACAAACCAAAAAAAGAAAGTAGCTAAGAATGACACAAAAATGAATGAAAGTTTAAACTACTAGTAATCCAAAAAATGCAAGGGATGTCTCGCAATTAAGACCACAGTTACATTTAGGACTTAATGGCCTCACAATATAATAGACTAGCAACCAATGTATAGAAATAGATATGGGAACCCTATCTGTTGAAATGTCTAGTTTGGGAAGGACCAGAGAAGGATAAAGAATTCTCCAATACCAAGACAATAGCTTCCAAAATTTGCAAAGTAAAGCTCAAAAAATTGAATACTAATCTTATCAGAAACTACTATCCATGCAAAATTGTTTTTCTCACCTAATTTCTACTATACAAAGAAAAATTGTTTTTCTCACCTGATTTCTTCATGAATGATGGACAGATGTGGTCTCACTAGATATTAAATAATTACTTGAATTTCTGTTGTAAAATAAAAATAAAAAAATTTATATTGGCACTAAAAGATGAAGAACTCTAGGTTTCTGGCTTCAGGATTATCTTTATTAAAATTCAAAATGGAGACAACATCATGTATATATTTAATGGTTCAAAGCTATAAAAAAAACAATTATGTGGCTTTGAATCCCTACTCCTCCATAATGATTACATTACTACTATCTAATCCAAACCCATCAACACAAACATCAAATAATAATCTGATCAGAAATCACTATCCATGTTAAAGATATAAACAAATGGAACATAGTAGACAAAAATAGAGCTCAAGAACACACAATATCATCCTAAATACAATAGAAACATAACCCATACCTTAGCATAATTGTCTTTCCAGAATCTTCGGGAAAATTGATGACCGCCAAGATCAAAGGCCTTAAACTTGATCTTACCAATACTTAGTTCCTCTCATGTAGGATACTGAGCAGGATGATGTTGGACAAACCTCTGCAACCAAAAGCATATAAAACAAATTAGAATAGAGAAAGAAATCAATTGACTATTCCAAAACTTCTCTACAAGTCACATTATCATTCAAAATATGCTTGCAGACAACAAATATAAGAGTTCAAAGGATGGAAGTTTTCGGTATTGATTAAGTTGAGTATTGGTTTAAATAAAATTATACCCACTACAAGAGGCTATCAAAATGTTCTCCACTGTTATCCCAAAACTTAATAGTGATTTCATATTGAAGGAATTGATTTAAATAAAATTATACCCATTACAAGATATTATCAAAATGTTCCCCAATGCTCTCTCAAAGCTTAACAATGATTTGATATTCAAGGAATAATCTGTACCGAATACTCCAAAATTTACTGTTTAACCTATATAACGATCCTAATCTTAAAATCTAAATAGTCATGTTAGTTCTTTTCCCTGGTGGCCTTCCAAAAATTACTGCTACAGATATCCCTAACTTATCTGAATCTATTATAGACCAATTTTACTAAACCCACTTGTATTGCAATCTGTGCCTAAAAATATGTACAAGTTCATTTCATAAAATCTGAAGATCATATCTTGAAAATTTAACAATAAATCATAAGCCCAAATTAAGGATCTAAGGCCTCATACTTAGTCTCATGCCTAAACATACAAGAAGAAACAGTGCAGATTTACTTTAATATATCCAAAATTATATCAAAATTATTGTGTATGCAGGATTTATATAAAAACAAAGCAGATACCTTGCATATTATTGAGTTTTGGCCTCCGAAACTCATTCTGGTATTCGGCTATCTAAGCTCATGGTTCAAATGTAACTCTATAGGAACCACATTATCACCATTTCATGCTTGAACAATGTGGGTCACCCACTCATTGTTTTTCTTCTAGAAGTCCCCATGGGGATCTAGTACACTCTTGAAATCACCTCACTCATTGGGAATGAAGGGTTACTACTGTATTTTTATCTAGAGATATGAATGATAAGAGCTATAGCGATGTCTACCTAGAGGGATGATATATTGAGCAAAACAACTATAGGTATGAAATTACTAAATTGACATCTCTTAGGTGAAAATTTGCCATGAGTGTTCCACATCGACCTTGTTAGAATAATCAACCCATAGTTAGCTACCTTAGACATTAATTAATCCATTTTTTTCTTATTTTCCTAGTTTCCTATATTCCACTCTATGCAAGTTGTCTCCCACATATCCTAGAAGTCAAAATTGCTAAAAATGAGTCATGGAGCACATGGGAAACCTCCTGGAAACCATATTTAGCATGTCTGCTTTATTCCAGATCCTCCAAAGTGCATATCTGCTTTTTTTGCTAAGTTGCATGTTTTATTGATAAATAAGGCAAAAGGGAAAGTAAGACTAGGTGTATTTTAATTATTTTTTTCCTTCATCATCCTCCATCCTTTTCCCCTAATAAAAGCATGTATGAGTTGTATTTACATCCCTTATTATCTTTCCTACTTGACTTTACTAATTCGTGAGCCTCTAAGTGGATTTGGAAACTACTTTATGCACCTATGAGGGATTTGACTAGATTTAGTAAGCCTACTTTTTGACTATTTCGAATGGAATCTTTATGCATTCAAATATCTCATGTAATTATATATTGCAGCATCCTATTGCTTCATAAGGTTTGCTATTGTACACTTATTCAATACAGATTAGTGTTATGCTCCAATTTCAGTCTCCTTTGTTTGTAATGTTGCATGTTTGATTAGCAAATTTTTGAGTGCAATTGTTCTAACACTTGGGTTCAATTTCCACATGGTATCAGAGCCTTTGTAGATCGATTTATCTCCTTCCATATTGCTATTACAAGTTTGACATCTTGACTGGGAGCATATTCTGCTGGGTGAAGGGCATAATTTCTGAGCTATGGATCAATCTCAGAAGATCATCTTGACTCCATTTCATTTCTTTGAATGGAAAGAAGAGATGGAGATACTATTGAGAACAAAAGGTCTGTATAGGGTGACTATGGAAACTGGGGCAGAGCTCGATGCATCTACAGAGAAAATTAAATGGCACAACAGGAGAGATGAGGCCTATGGTCTTTTGTGTCTGAGCATATCAAGAGACCTCCTCTTTCATCTTGATGGATTGACATCACCTAATGAAGTATGGGGGAATATTGTAGAGATTTTTGCTAAGACAGATGACATGAGAGGACATCAAATCAAGAATGAATTGATCTCTTTGAGTCCCAGTAGCTTTGAATCCCTGCAACTCTACTTTTCCAAGTTTAAAGCCCTTGTTCTACAGCTAAAATAGTGTGGAATTGAAAATAAGGAAGAGAAACTAGTTTTGGCCATACTCTCGAAGATTGGCCCTGACTATTGAGTGTTTTTTTCGACCTTACATGCCACAAAGGTGACAGCTTGAGCCCGGAAGATGCCTAAGCTTACAGAGTTCATGGAATCCCTCACATAAGAACAAGATAAATTGGTGAGGATGGGCACCATCAAACCTTCCAAATACCAAGATTTGGTTTCTGGAGATTCAAGGGTGGATTCAAAAGGCAATAAGAAAGATAAGAAGCCACTTGAGAAAAATAGAGACAAAAACAAGTCTCAAGAGGATCCCCAAGGCTCCAAGAAGAACTTCCAAAATAAGAAGAACAAAGGAGAAATGAGCAACTGTGCATACTATAGTAAGGGCTATCATCTTGAGAGCTCCTGTATGAAGAAGCAAATTGACATGTTGACCCAAATCCTTGAGAAGAATAACATCTCCCTTTTTGATTGCTCAAAGAAGAGGGAAGGATGATCAAATTTAGAGGACAGAGAGAGAGTACATGCTTTGGTTGTTGGCACATCAAGCTCACCTAGCTTCATCATAGAATCTAGAGCTTCAAGACATATGGTTTCTATCGAGTAGGCATTCTCCTCTCTTGACATGTCGAAAGGTCCACTAATAGTGCTGGGAGATGACTCTCTAATTGATAGTTTGGGGTAAGGAAGGATTGATCTTGAGCATGGTAAGTTCAATAATGTATTGTATGTTCCAGGTCTTGCCTCTAACCTCTTGTCATTGTATCAGATGACTCACATAGGGTCTCTAAAGAAGGTCATTGTCTCCCATAATGATGTTGATATCACAGAGATCTCGAATGGTAAATTGATTGCAAAAGGTGTTGTAGATCACACTTCAAAGGTATACATGTTTTCACATTTTCTACCCTACTCAAACTCCTCTGCTCTTTTGATTCATGCTAATGCGGCAAGCAAGATTTGGCATGAAATATTTGGCCATATTAACTATAAGTATCTTTCTGATCTTAGTGAAAAAGATATGGTCATAGGGTTACCAAAGATTAATTTTTCCAAGGGAGTCTATCAAGGTTGTATCCTAGGAAAACACCCAGAGCACAAATTTGAGAGAGCTAGTCATGAGAGAACCTATGCACCTCTTTAGTTGATCCATAGTGATGTTGATGGTCCATTTCCTCGTATGTCAATGATTCAAGACAAATATGCATTGACCTTCATAAATAACTTTTCCAGGTATTGTTGGGTTTACTTCCTGAAGCATAAGTCTAAAGTTTTTGACCTCTTCAAACTCTTTAAGGCCTTGGTTGAAAACCAGTCTGGGAGGGGACTTAAGATCCATAGATATGAAAATGGGGGTGATTATGTCAAGTTTGAGGTCATTCAATATTGTAAATATGCAGGTATTCATATGTAGCTTTCAATCCCTTACACACCACAACAAAATGGTGTTGGTGAGAGAAAGAACATATCACTGAAGGAGATGGCAATTTGTATGATGGAGGCTAAGAATTTGCCACCAAAGTTTTGTCCCAAGGCTATAAAATGTGAATCTTATATCTATAATAGGGTTCCTAATAAACATATTTATGGTATAACTTCTTTCGAATCTTGGAATGGTCACAAGCCAGATGTGACCCATTTTAGGATTTTTGGATCAAACGCTTGGGCTAGAATTCCAACTGAAAAGAGAAAGGATTTGCAGCTCCAAAGTAAAGAGTTCCTATTTGTTGGGTATTCTAAAGATTCAAAAGGGTAAAAGCTGATCAAATTGAGCACAAACAAATCCTTCATTGAAAGGAGTGTTCAGTTCCAAGAAGAGCCTTTAGCAACAGTTGAAGTTGGAGAGTCTTCTTCACCACCAGAACCATTGAATGTAAGTGAAGAGAAAAATGAGTTTGTTGATTCTGATATGTCTGATAATGATGATTTAATTGCATATCCTAATATTCCTACAAGACCAAAATTGTCAAAACCCCATATTTTTCACAAAAATTTTAAAAAATTTGATGTAACATAAACTGTCTATAGTCGCAGTCTGACAACTGTTCGCAGCTAACGAAAAAATGAAACAGATAACAAAGGTAACTGTTAAATTAAAAACATATAAATTAATATTGTTTTAATTTTGATATGTGATGTAAATAACCTGTATTGAGTTATTTCTAGCTGTACTGATGATTTGATTTTTATCAAGTAAGTGAGAAGTTACTTTCTAACTGGGGCTTACTTAGCGATTGCTAACTTACCTAGATTTATGGATCTTACAGGCTTGACAGGTAATTTTTGAACCAGTAAGAGTTTATTAAGGAGTTAATCTAGATATACTTATTTTAGCATAAAAAAAATAGATTGCTAGAGTAAAAGTTTGCTTAATAAAATTCAAGGGTAATACGAGGTAAAGTAACTTTCCTTTAGTTGTTTTACAACTATGGCAGTATTTTAAATTCATGTTGTAAAGACTAATAACCTTACCATACTCAATGTTTTTCATTAGTATGACTTTTATATTAGCCAAGTTACTTATAGAGCTCATGCTTTTGTATAACTATTCCTTAACTGACATAAGAGTTTACTACTATTGTTATTTGTAAACTTTTAAACACTACTTCATTATGGAAATAGACCTAAGACCTTTTAAGAAACAAGCTTATAGAGAACTCTTAGCTTTACCTTTAATTCAGCTTCAGTTTATCAGCTTATTAATGTAATAAGTCTATAAATAATCATTTGTACAAATGTCGTCAAGCTGTGATTTCTATTCTCCAAATATCTTCCTGACATAAGTAATGTGACGAAATTACAGAATAATAGTGATGCTATATGTATTCGTAGATAGTTTTACTATCTTCAACTTCCAAGTCTAATCTAACCTTGGTTTGTGTCATTTAGAGCTTTGGTTCCTTATGGAGACCAAATGTCTATAAGCCTCCAATATGTTTGTATTACTCTCTGGTACTATAGAATAAAGATATAAGTGTAAGAGATTATTTCAGGGTGTAAATACTTTTATATACACATTGATGATTTATAAACTAAATTCTTACCATTAATGTTTACCTAAGACTAGGTCTAGCAACATAGTTCTTCATTGTAAAGTTTGAATCAATGATTATTATTAGAACTAGTAACTTATGATTAAGGGAATATACCTGACTATGGATCTTTCCATAGTTATTATCTTCCCAAGGAAAGATTTCAATGTTTACATATAACAAGGGTTAACACTGAAATAAAAATGTTTTGGTTCATTACCAACGAAGATTCCAAGGTTTATAATATAAGGTTTATCGATACAATAAAACCTCATTCTTAACATAGCTTGACTTCATAGCTCATCATTTAAATGATATGTATTGAATTTGTACATTATACTATCATTGTGGTCATTATTTAAATTATTAACACAATTTGGTTCCTGACAGTGTAGTGGAGACTATACAACTCGACCCACTGTGGACTAGATAAATTTATGGATACGTGGAACAACCACCACCATACAATGCAAGAAATTTATGGATACATGGAACAACCACCACCATACAATGCAAGATTTAAAAGTCTCCAATGCAAACCTAACTCCTCATTCTTTGTTTTGGTATTTTCTCTATCTGGTTTACTGTGGCCATGAGGGCTCGCTTGTGATCGTCTCCAGCTCCATTGTCTATGTGTAGATGAGTGTTTCCACTCTAGTGTCGGGGTTGCAAAGTTCACAGCTCCCATTTGGTGTTTTTCTTCCTGCATACAATACGCTATTGTGAGGGTAGTGAAGCTCTGTCACTATTTTTTAGTGTTGTTTCCTTTCATGGGAATTTCCAAATCTTACTCCTCCTCGTGGTATAGAATGTATTGTGAGCCTCGTCACCTTTGTCACTGGTGATATCGAGGGTTGTTCTGCTTGTGGTGTGGAATGAATTCCTCCTCGGCTCCCAAATATTTCACCTTCAGGTAAAGAGTTTATTTTATAGTTGTTATAAATTTCCAGCTACAGTTTTATTTATAGATTAGCTGGTTTCTAACTAAAACTTCGAGTTGCTTGCAGGTTGCAGTTCTCCCTTATGCTTGGAAGAACCCTCTCCATGTTTTGATTTACAGCAAGACCTACAGGTAAGCCCCGGTTACAATGTGGCAACTCCCTAGCTATACAGATTAGGGAAAAAGGGTTTCGAATACTATAATAAAATATACATTGTCCCATAAATGTTATTACAGTAATGAATTTTTATAAATTTTTTGTTGGTTTTGTCCTTCAAACCCCCACCACGATGCTGGGTGTAACTGGCCTAAGCTAGGTAAAATAAACTTCTCATGTCTTAAGCCTTTCGGCCTGATAAAGTAATATATTTGGTTTTAAAAGGATTTTAAAAGAAATCGAGCTCTGTCTCGTTTATACATCAGTTATATAACCTGTAAAATTATGACTCTATGTAATTTGAGTCTTCCCTTCCTCGACTGCTAATAATGATAACTATTTGTTTTAATATTTTTCTTGTAAATAAATTAAGATAATGTGAAGACTGTAAGTTCAGTCGTAAGGTAGATTTTTATATGTTTAAGCGTTTAAGTTAGGATATAATATTAAGGTTCACTATAAAAGGACCCTTAGATAAATATATTATTAAAATTTATCAATTGTGTTGGTTTCTATTTACCAATTTTACATTGCTACGATACTATTAATAATGTTTATCCTGTTTAAATATTTCCTTTTCTTTAAATAGAAGAGTTTATACAAATACTGTAAGTTCTTTTTATAAAACTGTACTCAGTCTAGTGCATACTTTAGTATTCTAGTTTTTAAATTTTAATTTGTTTATTCTATTTTAAAGAAATACTTTTATAAAAAGAATGGAAGTAGAATTAGGGTTTGGCCTTCAAGTTAAACCTAAACAGATTTAGAGCTTGTTGGAAAATAATTATTCTCGGAATAGGTAAATTCTTAGCTTCCTTCTATGTACTATTTACATTTAAATTTTCATTTGTTTACTGCCTTGTTAATTACTAAAGGTTCTAGGTTATGTAATGTTTTAAACATTAACTCTGAACTCTGATTATTTCTTCCTTTAATATTATTTATAACATAATCCTATTCTAGTTTATGTAAAATACTAGTTTAAGCTAAATGATATAAGCGTGGTTGAAACCTTGTTTAGATACTTACTGTATCTCTTATAATTTTTATTGTAACAGTATATTTATTTACTATAATTCTATTTTAGCACTACTATTTCTTTTCCAACATAGATATGCTCATAGAAACAGTAAACATAACTAACTAGAATACTGTTCTTTTTAATAATAACTTACACACAGTATTAATTACTTTTCTATCTACAAAATATAGAATCATATCTATTATATTCAATCTCTTATCATTTTCTTTCATCTACTGTAAATATTCTATCTATGCTGGAGTACGGCCTGGTTTTCCAGGTGTAGAAAAACACAGACTAGAAATTATTTTCCATTCGAACACATTACTTTTCAAATTCATTTCTTCAATAAATTAAAAAGAATACTAAATTATAACATTTACAAACTAAATATTTAGCATTCATATAACAGTCAGGCTCATATTTATCTATCTAACACAGTAAACCAAAATAATGTAGAACCTATTTAGGACAGACAACAACATCATTAGGAGGACGTTCCTCCCTACCAATCTCCTAGAGAGCGCTCAAACAACGCTTCCTTAGGACCCCCGAGCTTGTTCCTGGCCTTCTTGGATGAGAACTGGTGGAAAATAAAAATAGTGGACTAGTCCAATATCTCATTAAAACACTCTGCTCTCAGTAGTAAGATCTTTCCGCTTATAAGCTGCACTAGATCAATCAGCAGTTATCTGCTCAAACACTTTCCACAACTCCCTTCCATTAAATTTCTCTGAAGTATAGTCATTCACCGGATTGATCACTTCTCTAGAATGAGCATCCTTAGCTCTCTTCAACGGGAATTTTTATAAAGATTTCCTAGGTATTTTGGGTCAGTTTTCATTAATTGAGCCATCTGCTCTGATTCCACTTTCTTGGGGAATCATGACCCCAAATGAAGGGAGGTTGCCACCTGCAACAGTTGGAAGTGGTTTTAGTATGCTGCCACATGTCATTTTGCTCTCCACCCAGTCTCCTCCACCTATTTTACTAGCAAACACTCTTTTAAGAGCTATCCTAAGTTGTTGTCTCCTCCTTTATTCATTTATAACAAAAATATTCAGAATTACATTAAATATCCTTGATTTTGCTGAGTCATCAATTACAACTTAGCATAAAATTTAACATATTATTCTCAAATAATACCAAATAATATAATTATTTTTTTTGCAAAATTGGGGCATGTGACATACACACCCCCTTAAAGCATAACATCATCCTTGATGTTATTTATTCTTCATCCTGAGATTTCCCCTAAAACACAATTGGAAATGCATCCTGCATATTGCTTTCCAATTCCTAGATGGATTCCTCCAGACTAAGGTGCTTCCATTACACCTTCACCTGACCAATGGTGTGGTTCCGAAGTGTGATCTCCCTTCGCCAAAGGATACATTCCAGTTCCACCAGAAAATATCCTTCTAGTTCCACTTGTACATCATTCCAGTTAACAACATGAGTAGCATCATGAACGTATTTATTTAATATAGAACTGTGAAAAACATTATGTACTCTTAAATTTGGTGGTAATGCTAATTGATAAGCTACTTGTCCAATCCTGGATAGTATTTCAAATGGACCACAATAACAAGGTGCTATTTTTGCAAAAATACCCAATCTCAGAGAGCTCTTTTTGGGCCTCACCTTGATGAACACATGTTCACCTACCTGGGACTCCTTTGGAGTTCTTTTAAGGCCTGCTTGACTTTTTTGTCGGTCCTGCACAATTTACAGATTACTTTGTACCTACTTAATAATTTCTTCTGTTTCCTTTAATAGTTCATGACCTAATACTAATCTATCCACCGGATTACTCCAGGAGATAGGAGTATTACATTTCCTTCCATACAAGATTTTGAAAGGACTAAATATGGCTGGTGCTTGATAATTATTATTATAAGAAAATTCTACCATATGTAAATAATCCTCCCATTTACCTGGTTGGTCTTGCACATACATTCTTAGTAAATCTTCCAGGACTTGGTTTACTCCTTCAGTCTGTCCATTTTTTTGAGGATGGAATGAAGTACTAAAATTTAGTGTAGTGTTTAATCCTTTAAACAGAGATTTCCAAAAGTTACCTATAAATTTAGGATCTTTATTTGAGATTATTACTTTCGGTATTCCATGCAGTCAGAAAATTTGTTTTAGAAATATATCAGCTATGTTTGCAGCTTTATACATAGTTTTAACAGGTATAAAGTGGGATGCTTTACTTAATTTATCGACCACTACCATGATGGAGTCATTTAATTTCTGATTTTTAGGTAGTCCAGTAAAAAAATCGAGACTAATTATCTCCCATTTCCATCTAGGGATGGGCAATGGATGAAGTAATCCAGCTGGGTGTTGATGTTCAGTTTTCGCCTGCTAACATTCAAAATGCCTAGCAATATATTCTGCCAGTTCAGTATTCATGTTTGGCCAAAAATATTCTTTCCTTAACATAGTTATAGTCTTTTGATAGCCTGGATGACATGAGTATGGAATTTTATAGATTTCATATAAAATTAATAACTTAACTTTAGGCACATTAGGTACATACATTCTATATTTATACAGTAAAAATCCCTTTGCATTCAAACTGTACCATTTACATAAGCTTTATGTTGGATTTTCTTTTGTTTTAGCTTGTAAGTTTTGGTAAATTTCATCTTGTTCTATCCTCGCTTTAAGTTGTTCATCTAGATCTGTTGTATAAGTGCTAATAACTGTTATGAAGTTCAGGCTTGCATTCCTACTTAATGCATCAGCAACCTTATTTTCTTTACCTTTAATGTGCTGAATTTCGAAATCATACTCATTTAGAAAACCTAGCCACCTAGATTCTTTGGCATTTAGATTAGGCTAATCTAACAGATATTTTAATTCTTTATTATCGGTCATTAGAATAAATTTTCTGCCAATTAGGTGATGATGCCACATCTTTAGAGCATGTATAACAATAGCTAATTCGAGATCATAAGTTTCATAGTTATTTTCATGAATTTTTAATTTCCTAGACTCATAGGCAATAACATGCCATTCTTGAGTCAGAACACCGCCTAAACCATCATTGCAGGTGTAATGCCCCTAGACTATGTCTTATTTTGATAATTATTATTTTAATTACTGTCTATGCATGATGAATTATGGTTGTTAATGACTCAGCCAAAGGGTTCGGGGAGGACTGATGTAATAATTACCCTTGAGGGTTAATGACAATGATTAATAAAAAATGTTATTTATGCAGCGAATATAGTGGAAGAAGCCAGGTTAAAAGAGGAAACCTGCGGGAGACAATGAGGACAGGGACCAACTAACTTCAGGGACTAGATATAATAAAGTGTCAGATGTATAGAAATTAGCACAGACACATCCCGAAAAAAAGGGGGAATGCCATTAAGCCCTGGGAATTCTAGTGAGGAAGGGGAGAGGGCTAATGGGAAAAGACCTAGGCAAAGAAATAGGATCCAAAGAAAAAGAGACAAAAAGGAGAGCATACGGTGTAGGCAGGACGCTGCTGAGTATGTTGGGCAAGAGGACTCTGCTGAGAGAGCGACTGCTATTTGGACATGATTGCTTGTGGATGTTCTGAATTGAGTTTTGAAGTTAGGGGTCCCTTCTGTCTCCTGGAAGGATTGGCTCGGGGGTGACTAGAAGGCAAAGGAGCTGATCCTAGTCTACGGTTGGGTGGAACATGGATTCTTCCACTTTAGTTGGCACAGCAGATCCACAGGTTTTGAGTATGAGTAAATGATTTACTTCTGTATGCCGAATGTGTAAATTTTTAGTTACCTTATGTTAAGTAGAAATTATCCTGGTTATGCTGCAATAAAATCATCTCGTAGAATGTTCTAAGACGAAAATGAAGTCATATAACGGATGAATATATTTTTTTTTCTTATGTATGTGCTTACGACTAACAAATCTAGTCTTATTCACCTGGCTGGGTTATCAGGAGGATCAATGATATAACCTTAGATTTTTGTTAATACCTACGTTATGGTACTTTTGTATTTTCAATTCTTGTAAAGTCACAGTATTAAATTAGAATCCAAAATTTAATTGTACATTTGAGACATAGTTTTATTTTTTGGTGTTTTTGTTTGGATAACCAGCACCTGGGTCAGCCTGTGAAAGGCCTATCAATGGCCTTAACCCCTGACATTTATCAATCAGACTTATCCTATCTAGCCAAGCCCTTTTCGTAAATCATCGGTGGAGCTTATTAAGAAAGGCGAGAAGGCTGGATCTTCCGAGGCTTCTTTGCTTGTAAAGCTTGGCTTACGCCGATTTTCTTATGGGTTGATCGGGCAGTCTACTTAAGACAATGGATCTGTTTCCCCAAATTTTTACAAAGCCATGGCTGATATTATAACAATGATGGAACCTTTATCCATAGGAAGGGTATGACCGAGGCCTAAGGGCAACATCATCGGCATGCCCTTTTCCTATCATACTTCTAGGTTTAGCTTCATGGAACGGGGTTTGGGATTTAATGAAAAGCCAAAGATCCAAACCACATTGCATGCGCCAGTTTTAGCGTCTCTCTAACCACGCCTGTAACTCAACCTCGAAACCCTAGTCCTCTTCATTGGGATAAACGATGACCGAAGAGTGTTTGGCTTCGGAGGAGGAACTCCTTGGTCATTTCAAAGAGGAACTGGTGGAACCATCAGGGAACATTTTCTCACCCTTGCTCACCCTAACCGAACTAAACAAGCGAAGGAACTAATAACCCTTTTTTTCTAACAACCTTCACCACTGTCAACTAGGGTGTTGAACCTATTATCCATGTCAAGCTAAGTGGAAGAATCATCAAAGGGCACAACCATCGTAGGGTTGAAGGGAAGGAATGGATGGATAGGATCCCTATTATAAATGTCTGTTACACAGACCCCTTTTGGGTACACATGAAAAACTACTGACAGCTAAGTTTGACTACCCATATCGAATTTTACAAACTAAATCCACCATTATATTTTTTTTTACAGTAAACATCTAAACATAAAAAATGCAAAGATGGGTCATCACTGATAGCATAATAAGCCATTAAAGAAGACAAGCGAAATAATTACAGACAGTCCCTTTTACACACCAACTTTAAAAGTTCTACAATCATAGACAAGCTACTGTCCTCGGCTTAAATTCGTTAACCCAAAAAGGGTGCATTACAGAATTAAAGAGGACCGATAGTCCGATCGTAAATTATACTTTTACAACAGAGAAAACACATCGTGGATTTGGTGCCATGCACCCTTGAAAGACCATCCACTATAAATTCACAAATGCTTGGAAACCCTAGAATTCCTTACAACACAGACCATAATGTTTTCCCACTCCTCGGGATGGGCATGCCACAACCAACAGACTACACCACAGGGGCGATAAAACCACTTACCTCTATCAACACCCTATTTATAAGCCTTCATCCATATGATCCGGCCTTAGGTACCTGCAACCAAAAATGGGTTACGATCAGCTAAAGTTAGGAAAATCGAGACTTAAATTAGTGAAATGACAAAAAAGTAGAGGTTGCACCGATTACCTGTGGCGAATCGGGTCAGGCACTGACCACCAGCTCTGCTATCTGCTCCAGTCTCCTGTATGAAACCCGACACCAAGTACGAAACCCTGAGAATGCAACTAAGCTGTTGGAGCCTTCGAGAAGTCCTTTTTCTTCCCCAAAGGTCGCTAGTACAGGAAAGTTAAGAGACATACTATTGACAAATGTGCCGTGCCAGTTTCCAATGGATGACAACTCACCAAGATCATCACATCTACCACATGGTGTGAAATCACGATTTTACAACTACAAGGACAAATTCTGCCACGTTGGACACCCCAACAAGAACCCCTCATCCCAGGCGTGTAGCTCCAACACGGCATCCCCGTGGCTGATGACAGTGTGATCGCAAACCACATGGATCTTCATCTGGAACCTCGCAACCACAACTTTTAAAACACTATGCCTTAACATTTTAAACCTTGGTTGGAGCTGAGCTTACAACCTTTCCATCCGATGGAGGATTGCCATGTTGAAACTTAGGATAAATTGATACAATAAGAATTTTTGCATGGAAATTCATCCTTGGGAAGGCATATCACATGGGCCTTGCCATTGGTCCTCTCCTATAATGTTTTATGGACCCTTGTTTGTGCATTATGGAGTCATGAAGGCTCTTGGCTTTTTGTTTGGAGGGATTGGTCCTTAAATTTTCTCCACAGAGATTAGTTGGCTCCAGCCTTCTGATGAGAGCAAGAAATAACCTTATCTAGGAATTCCTTGTTTTTGTCTGTTTTCTTGAAGCACCTATCACAGAAAAAATGGGTTGTTAGTCGAAGCTCAGTAAGTGATTTTATCAGCCCTATGGGCCAATCTGCCATCATTGGAACCCGCAATTATTACTTTTTCAAACCTGCAACACTTAGATACTGAACTACAAATTTTACTTGCCTTTCAATCAGTTAAATAGCTTCAACAAAATAAAGACAAGGCTAAATTCAACACTCTTATGCCAAGACTATTTACCTCTTAAAGATTTAAAGGAATTATAAATGATTTTATGCCTTGTATAGGAAGAAAGAAAAAATGAAAAAAAGGAAAATTTTGAGGTAGTTTACATATGGTATTAGAGCACAGGATTCAGCCCTGTAGCCTGTTGGGTGCACTTTGTTTCCTATTTAAAATTGCAGAAATATATATATATATATATATATATATATATATATTACAGATTGATAGCACTCTAAAATTTTATTGGCATGTTGTGTTGCTTACTTGTGAATCTATAGGTTGTTGTTGTTATCTTGATAAACTATAGGAATTGCCATGGCCTCTCCAGTGGAGAATGAGAACCAACCCGAAAACCCGAAACAGGTACCATCGACCACACAGCTGGCAGTGGAGCATTCTGAAGCCAGACAAGTATTGGAAACAATGAGGCATCTAATCATGGAAATACAAAGTTATAAGGTAGACAATGAATAGTTAAAGAAAGCATAGGAAAAACAACAAGAGATCAATGAAATCCTATTGCAAAGTCTGCATGAGAAAAACAATGGTAAGGAGCCTCGAACCGAGACTAGGAAGGGTCCCGAAAGGGAAGAAAGTGCAGAAAGAAATAATGGTTCATCTAACGAGACCTAGAACTTTGAAAATCAAGTCAAAACTAGTGGAAAGAGAAAGGTTGATCACCTGGAAGGTGAATTCAAGAATATCAAACCCACTAGTTTCGATGGGGAATCTAAGACAGCGGAGGAAGCAGAGGCATGGCTGTTGGACATCAAGAAATATTTCCATATCTACAACTATTCGAGTAACATGAAAGTCCGAATGGAAATTTATAACCTCAAGCGAAAGGCTAGTATTTGGTGGCAGGACCTCAAGATCTCGCAAGGACTCAAGGAGAAGACTTTGGAGTGGGCAGGATTCAAAAGACTGTTTAAAAAAAAGTACCTATCCGAGAGTTACTACGAAAGGAAAACCGAGGAATTATATGAGTTAAGACTCGGCTTGATGAAAATGGAAGAGCTCATTAACAATTTCTTGGACCTGTTGAGTTTTGTACCCTATATTAAGGAAGAAAAGGTGAAGGTACAGAGATTCCTAAGCTGCTTGTTGCAGGCTTACAAGGACAGAATCAAATTTGAAAACCCAAAGACTCTGGATGAGGTACTAAGGAAAGCTCGACTATGTTTTGAGCAATACAAATAGTGAAATGAATCATCGAGAACATGGAAATATAGGAGACCAGAAAGGTTCATCCAACAGAGAAAGGGATTCAGAACACTGCCATACAAGAACACCCCGAGAAATACCCAAGGAAGCCCTTATATTAAAAGTGGACCGCCCCCACCAAAATATGTAAAGCTTGCCAGTCTAAGAGTGAAAGGGGCTCATGGGGCTCCCATAGAACCTCGGACCTATTGGGAATGTGGTGAACCCCATCTGAAGAGACATTGCCCATGCCTAACTGGGGAAAATAATACCTTGCACAGGATTCAAGAAGCATCGACAATTGGGGAAATTGGCAGGAGTTTCCACAACATAAATGCGGCCTTGGAATATCGGCAAGTCGATCATCAGTCTACTATAGTGGAAATCAAAGGTATTGTTTTGAACCATGCTATATATGTGTTAATTGATCCAGGAGCTACGTTGAGTTACATTTCTCTAAGGATGGTGGAACTCTACCAACTGGCTAGAGTAAAACATGCAAAACCATGGTTGGTCCAGTTGGCCACTGGGGCAAAAAGAAAGGTAACATATTTTATTAATGATTGTAAAGTTCAGTTGGAGGATCATAAAACCAAGATTGACCTAAATATTTTACCCCTAGGATTGTATGACATGATTATTTGCATGTACTGGTTAGAGAAGAATAAAGTAGTGCTGAACTGTTATGAAAATACCTTTACCTAGATTGTTGAAGACCAGGTCCTTCGGATGGTAAGAGGGTTGCCCAAACCTATCTCAGTAAGACAAATTTCAGCTATGCAACTAAAGAAATGCCTGAGAAAGGGCTGTAGACTCTTTACTGTGAGGGTTGCTGACTTGCTCCGTAATGAAAACTAGACCTCTCTAAAACAACGCCCAGTCCTAGAAGAGTTTCCTGATGTATTTCTTGAAGAGATACCATGCCTATCCCCTCAATGGGAGATTGACTTCTCCATTAAGATACTATTCGGATCTGCACCGGTGTCAAAGGTGCCTTATCGGATGAGCATTCCAGAACTAACTAAACTAAAAATTCAGTTGCAGGAACTTTTAGAAAAAGGGTATATTAGACCTAGTGTGTCCCCCTGGGGTGCACCGGTCTTGTTCGTTAAAAAGAAGGATGGGACCTTATGACCCTGTATTGATTACTGACATCTAAACAAAGTAACCATAAAGAATAAGTATCCCCTACCAAGAATCAAAGACCTATTCGATCAAGTAGGAAGGGAGAGAGTCTTTTCGAAGATGGAATTATGATCTAGCTATCACCAAATCGGAATAAAAAGTGAGGACATAAACAAAATCACCTTCAGAACCCGCTATGGACACTACAACTTCATAGTAACCCTTTTGGCTTAACTAATGCCCCTGCCACTTTCATGTGCCTGATGAATGGCATTTTCAACAAATATCTAGATCAGTTTGTACTGATCTTCATCGATGAAATCCTGATTTATTCGAAAACCCAAGAAGAGCATCAACATCATTTAAGGATACTGTTGCAAATCCTAAGGGAACACCAACTGTATGCCAAATTGGAAAAGTGTGAATTCTTTAAGATTGAAATTCAGTAGTTGGGACATGTCATATCCGAGGAGGGGATTGTCATGGATCCCAAGAAAATACAAGCCATATTTGATTGGCCAGTGCCCAAGGACATGGCTGATGTTCTATCATTTATGGGACTCACCGACTATTATAGAAGATTTATCAAGGAATTTTCGAAGATTGCATACCCCATTATCTCCTTACAAAAGAATGGGGTAAAGTTTTCCCGAGACATCCAGATGCTAAGAAAGCTTCGACCAACTTAAAGAGCTGATGATTAGGGCCCCTGTCCTAAAAGTAGCTGATCCCCTTAAAAACTACATGGTCTATACTGATGCTAGCTTAGAAGGAGTAGGAGGGGTATTATCCCAAGATGGACATGTGGTCTGTTACGAGTCACGCAAGTTGAAAGAGCATGAACGTAATTATGTGGTCCATGAATTAGAACTGGCAGCCGTGGTGCACGCCGTAAAAATGTGGCGGAACTACTTACTGGGAAAGAAATTTTTGTTACTAACCGATAACACTTGTGTCAAAATTTTATTTACGCAGTCCGGTCTAAACGCTTGACAAGCGAGATGGTTAGCCTTCCTTAGTGAGTTTGACTTCGAGGAGAGGCACATAAAAGGTAAGGAAAATGAGGTTGCAGACACATTGAGTTAAAGGACTCATGGTATTAGTGAGACAACCTCAAGCCAGCCCAAGAGTGACCTCTTGGACATGGTCAAGGTAGCAAGCACTAAGGACACTAACTATAATGAACTACTCAGTAAAATACAAAATCTCGAGATAAACCAGGACAGAGCAGCTTTTAAGGTTGACTAGAAAGGATTTATTTGGTTTAAGGATAGGCTGTACGTACCTAATGTGATGGAAATCAAGTTGTTTATTATGAATGAGATGCAAAAACCTCCTTTTACAAGCCATCCAGGGTACCAAAAGATGGTAACTTCTTTGAGGAAGCAGTTCTTTTGGGCCGGTTTAAAATCTGATGTAATTGAATATCTGTCGAAATGCATAGAATGCCAACAATTTAAGACAGAATATGGGCATCTGAATGGTTTGTTGCAGCCTCTACCAATACCCTAGTCAAAATGGGAGATCATATCTCTAGATTTCATCATTGGTTTACCAAAAACACATAAACATCATGACTCTATCATGATGGTGATGGACAAATTAAGCAAATCTTCTCTTTTTATTCTAGTAAAATCAAGACATAAGGTGGCTGATATCGTGGAAATATTTCTAAAGGAGATATTCTGACTGCATGGTGTACCAAAAATGGTAATATCAGGCATGGATGTGAAATTTACATCAAACTTTTGGAAATCTCTATTTGCAGGTTTAGAAACCAGAATTAACTTTAGCACCAGTTATCATCCGAAAACAGATGGGCAAATAGAATGTACCAACCAGACGATCAAAAACATGTTAAGGATGTATGTCATTGAAAGACCCACTCAGTGGGATAACTACCTGCACCTGGTGGAGTTCGCTTATAATAACAGTTATCAATCCTCAACAAAAATGAGTCCGTTCGAAATACTATATGGAAAAAAGTACAATACCTGTGTCGGTTGGGATAGTCCTGTGGATCGTGTGGTAATTGGACCTGAGCTGTTACAGGAGATGGAGCAAACAGTTTGTAAAGTGCAGAAGAACCTGAGAGCAGCTCAAGAATGAAAAAAAGTGTTACGCTGATTTAAAAAGAAAACACAAGGAGTTTTGTGTTGGCGACCATGTGTACCTACAGGTCAAACCTAAGAAGAGTTCCCTCAAACTGGGGAGCTGGAAGAAATTAGATCCAAGATTTTGCGGACCTTTTCAAGTCCTAGAAAGAATCGGGCCTGTAGCTTACAAGTTGGCCTTTCCTGTTCATTTAAATATTCACAATGTTTTTCATGTTTCATTGTTAAATATAT
>LPNX010297013.1:42504-63849 GCA_001517045.1 Pseudotsuga menziesii | reverse complement strand
TAGCTCCACACAAACATGGAGTTCCTTGGCATGCACCATTAGATAATCCCCAGGCTTTTGTTAAATCAATGATAGGTTTCTTTATTTTTTCCTTCTAATTTTGATCCTTCCAACATTATCTATAGGAGAGACTAATATTATGAGAAACCAAAACAATAGCCATGCTTTCCTTGAAAAATCCTCTTACATTACAAGGTAAGAAGAACTGTTTGCTATTCAAGACTCAAAACATTATAGCAGTGTATTATTATCCCACTTGTTAGAACCATTGACAATCTATAATCATTGACAATATGTCTTCTTATTCTTGGAACTACCATTGATTAGTCCAGTGACATTAGTATCCATCTTGTAATTCAGATTTTTCCAATGGTCTAACGACATTTTGATGGTTGTTGGTTTATCATTTCCTGCAGCTTAATGGTAGACCAACATCACTTGGAGCATCTACTAGAATCCTTTTTTACAATAATAAATTTATCAACTCCACACAATTATTGTCTGTGTCGAGTTGCAATGATCAAAGGAGTCTCATCATCACCATCCCTTGAATCTACACATAATTTTAGCAGATATTTACCAATCTCATTTCTTCCATCAGATTCAACAAAATGAAGTGTGGCACATTATTTGCTTCTTTTGTTGTAACAATCATATTTTCTAGACCTTCACCATCACCAATTTCTTGTGCTATGTGTGGAGTTCAGGTAGTTGATCCTCATGTTGTTCGTTCCTCTCATATAGGTGGTCAAACAAGAAGAAATGGTTGGATTTGTTTGTCATAACCACTAAATTGGACTTCAAATTCAAATTCTCCATCACCAGGTTCATATACAACAAGACACACACCCAAAAATATGAAAAATCATGCGTTTTGAGTCCCTGAACAACACCTAGCATAATCTGAATTTGTTTGATTGTGTTATGGTGTTCTTACACATGCATATAACATGTGTAAGCTACAATGAGGGTCGACTTCACATATTTACCTTTGCAAATATTACATGGAGTATAGCATTGAAGCTCTTCCCTAATGTCACACGAATAGGCTTGGAATACTGTTGGTTATCTTAATGATTTCACTCTCATATTCTGAGACAATCATCATTATATTGACTTAGATATAGAAACCATTTTTATTCGTAAGAACATCAACAAGGTTACCAATCATATAGATTCATTCTTCCAGCACCCTGACTGCTGGTTAATCATATCTGTAACAATAAATTAGTCGCCCTAGATTAGATCAAAGTCTTGACTATGGCTAGTTTGATGACATGATGGTCCTAAACTTGAACATAACTCAAGAGATCATAGGAAAGGATAATTTTGTTGGTACAACTCACAATGATCTTTTAGAAATCCTTTGTATTATATATCATAGTTATTTCCATCTTTATTATGAACTTTGTCACAAGCATATAATATGCTCTATAAATCCATTGATTTTAGCTTCATAGTTCCTATTAGACTAATGATTGACACACTTCCCAGGCCTATGAAAAAATGCTACACATCTTAGCCAAAATGCGGGATCTAATGAAGCGTTGGAATTTCCCTTAAGGCCCTCACCATTATTTTATTAAAATATGTATGGAGGAGGTTGTTTGAGGAAGCCTTAGAGGCATTCAAGAAAATGGATAATTTTGTGGGAAAACTCCTTAGAGGCATTCAAGAAAATGGAGAATTTTGTGGGAAAACTAAACACATATACTTTTAATGTTCTTCTTTAGGTAATTTGCACTTATGGACATGTGAAGGAAATACGAGTTGTATTCAATAAGATGCACCAAAGATTTGTTCCTAATACATAGACATTTAATGTTTTTCTATGTGAGTTTCATGAAGATGGAAATTCAATGCAAACACAGATACATTTTATAGAAATGACTAGGAGAAGCTTTAGTCCCAATACTGTAACCTATAACATTTTCATATATGATTTATGTAAGGGGACGAGGATTAGTGATGTATTGGAGCTTTTTAGATAGATGAAAACAAATAATTGTTGTCATGACATTCATAATTAAACTACTTTGATACATGGGTTTGTTATTGACCCTAACATGGATCAAATTGTTTGATGAAATGATATAAAGAAGTCATGAGCCTGATAATATGGCTTACAATGCCTCGATCTATTGTCTTTCCAAATCATGCGTTTTGAGTCCCTGAACAACACTCAACATAATCTGACTTTGTTTGATTGTGTTATGGTGTTCTTACACATGCATATAACATGTGTAAGATACAGGGAGGGTTGAATTCACATATTTACATTTTCAAATATTACATGGACTATGGCATTGAAGCTCTACCCTAATGTCACACGAAATAGGATTGGAATATTGTTGGTTATTTGAATGATTTCACTCTCAGATCTTGGGACAATCATCATTATATTGTCTTACATCTAGAAACCATTTTTATTCCTAAGAACATCAACAAGGTTACCAATCCTATAGCTTCATTCTTCCAGCACCCTAACTACTGGCTGCTCATATATGTAACAACAAATTAGTGGCCCTAGATCAGATCTGACTAGTCCCAAACTGATGCGTTTCAAGTCCTTGAACAACACCTAGCATAATCTGACTTTGTTTGATTGTGTTATGGTGTTATTTTATGGAAAAGATATGACTTCAGTGCCCTTGTATCATCATGGGTATATTCACTCAATACAGGTGTCCTCATACTTGTCCAGCATCATCATTCTCCCCAAGATTAATGATCTTAATGATCATAAGCTTAATGATATTCATTCCAATGTTCCATTTCACTACATCAGGTTACAAAGATTCTCTTATTTTGGATTGAATTCTTTGAATGTGTGAACAATAGATAAAATCAAACTATTTTTTTATCTCTAAAACTATGAATAATAGGTTCTAGAGCCAAGTTAGTAATTTGGCTTTTTCCCAGTCCATTCGCAACTTAGAGTCACTCAAAGAGTCACAAAATAGAGCCACTCAACTTGTCATAAACCCTAGATGGAATAATAGAGTCATTCAACTTGTTTTCATGGAAAGTCCCCATAGCTGGGATCCCCATTCCAAGGATGGTTCTCTCCATCCTGGAACTCATCCTAGGTGCGAGATGGTCTCCCTGCCAAGAATCAAGGGTCATCCCCTTGAAATGATCAGAAATTTGGAAATGTATGGTCTTATCCCATTCCCAGTATTCTCATTTAAGGTTTGAGCTGTATCCTCCATGCCCGACGATTTGATTAAATGTCTGATTTGCATATTCCATGCCTGCTGATCTGCTACATGGATCTATCCAGTAATCTATCGTAAGAGACTGACCTACAATATTTCATGCCCAGATAGCTGATACAGAGGATTAATCTGTGTATTTTATGTCAATTTCTTTACAAAGGTTGGATTTTTGTTTGTTGTTGTCTAGAAACCTGTATGTATAGTACTAAAATATACATTCTACACCTACTAACTTTCAGCATATGTGTACGCTTCCCTCAAGTTTTGGCAGAGCCATATAAATAGTAGAGCATTGTTATTTACCGGTTTGGACTTGGTTTGTATAGTTTAAATCACAGGGTTTTATGTTTTTATGTTTTCACTGTCTTACATAAATTTTAGCTTTGAGCTATGTTAATTTTTTTAAATGTTTTGTCCATACATGTTGTCCCTCACACACACCCTGATTTCAAAATTGGTATCCTTGTATGTGTAACCGCACCTGTCTCTGCTCCTGCACGCACAAACTCTGGCTACTTAGTTAATAAGGCTCCAGTTCACCTACAAATATAAGCCCTGATTTGAGACACATAGGCCTCTAGTTCATTGTAATGGTTTAATCTTCCAATCTAATGGTCACACTGGTCTAGAGTTTAGACTAGTTATCTGGTTTACGATAGATTATTATAGTTTTAGTTTCAATATAATAATTTGTGTAGACACAATGTAGATACTAGAGATCCTTTGCCTACAGCAAAAGACATATTATACTGATGTTTGCACACATTCCAGATCTTAGGTACAATCCAACAATTATTTGGTTTGCAGCAGACGATTACAATTTCAATTTCAATCCACCAATTACTACACACACATTGTAGAGAATTAATGCATATGGCAGAAAGCTAATCATACAAATATTTGCCCACAATCTAGGTCTTAGGTGCAATCTCATAGTTATTTTCGTGTTAGAATTAATATTGATTTAATTAAATGATCAGATTCCCCCGTAACTAAATCGAGTGTTCTGATGATGGATCACACCATCTTAATCCCAAATGTTGAATCCAATAATGAAATTATTGCAGTTTTCCCTGAAATTCGATTTTCAATAGCTATATGGTTTGCAACATATGATTATAGTATGAGTTCTGATCCAACAATTAGTGCACAGAGACAAAGGCCCATTGTCAATAGCTGAAGGAAAATTATACTCATGTTTCAAGAAGCAGATGCATTGTTGTGGTGGTAGAAGGGATGGCATTGGACAGGCAGGGTATGGCTTGTCATTTTGAAAGATTGCTTCCCTATGAAAGTTTCCCTAAAATATTTAAATGGACTATAAAATTTAAATTGAAAAATTGAAAAATGATTTTTTTTATGGTAAGTCAAGTGTTTTTGTTGCTTTTGCATGAATGGAAAAATATTTAGATACAATGTCTACAATCATTCAAATTGAATTTTTAAGGCAATTTCTATATAGACATCATGGCCCCAAATGATGAAAGCACTCTTTTTTATAGCAGGGTGTTCGGTCACATTGCTAAAAAGAATCAGATTTACTGGCTGGATCTGCCCTTGGGGTTAAATTTGGAGCATATCTTGTCATTCTTGAAGATAAGTTTTAATTTAAACCATATCAACATGAGTATGAACATCATGAATACCCAACTTGCGTAGGAGGTGAATAAATTGTTGGCGTCCCAATGGTTTTCTAAAAATGTATGCGAGTTGATGTGTGGTAGAGATATAGGTAGTTTGAATCAATCCTAATTGAATCTTCTCATGGATGAGATGACAATCCAGTTCTATGTGTTTTTTCTATTCATGAACAAATGGATTGGCGTAAATTTGTAAGGCCTCTTTGTTGTCACAATGTAGGATTGCTGGATGTGAATGAGAAACTTGTAAATCATTAAGAAGAAATCGAATCCATGTAAGTTTACAGCTGGCGGTAGCCATGGCACAATACTCGGCTTCGGCAGAGGAGCGAGATACAGTCGTTTGTTTCTTAGAGATTAAAGAATCTCCAAGCATGGTGCAAAAGCCTGTGGTGGAACGTCGTGTCATAGGACAACTTCCCCAATCTGAATCACAATAGGCCATAAGAGAAAGAGAACTCATGGCCAAATATAAAATACATTGGCCAGGAGAAATCTTAAGATATCGAAGCACTCTCATAGTTGCATCAAGGCGAGGTTTTCACGGTGCATGCATAAATTGACTCAAAGTATGAACCACAAACATAATATCTGGATGAGTGATTATAAGATAAATAAGACGTCCCACTAGGAGATGATAAGGGAATGGATTTTGGAGAATTTTGCCTTGCTCATTAGATAATTTCAATTGTTGTTCCATAGGAAAATCCGTAGGGCGAGCTGCAAGAAGACCTGTGTCAGATAGAATATCCAGAGTGTACTTTCCCTTTGAGATGAAAATTCCCTGTCTAGAATGAACCACTTCAATACCAAGAAAATATTTTATTTGACCAATATCCTTGATATGAAAATGATCTTGAAGGAAACACTTGAAATGGATGATAGCTGAAGAATCATTGCTGACAATGATGATGTCATCCACATAGACTAGGATGAAAATAAAAGAGGAACCTCTTTGGAAAGTAAATAAGGAATAATCATTTGTCATAAACCCTAGATGGAATGGGGATCCCAGGGATGGGGCTTTCCATGTGTGGCTTGACAAGAGAGATTTTATTCTTGACTTCTCTAAGGGTTTGTTTCTCTGCTTACTTGGCATCTAGGGTTTACTGTTGCTCATCTTACTTGGTATCTAGGGTTTATTATTGCTCATATACTAGACGTACAGGGTCTACTACCACATTATTTTCTTGGAATTCTATGTTTTTGCTGTTGTTGATTCTATTTTTGTTGGGTCGTCACAATATTCTATTTGTCTAGGGTTTGCTGCTATTTTTTATGAGCATATCGTAATGTTTTTGCTTCCCTTTGGACTGGGTTATGACCTTGTTGTTGTTCTCTAATTTGGACTATGATTGGTTTATCCCTCATGGGATGAGTTGTGACTTGTTCACAACCTTTGGAGCTGATTCATGACTTGTGTGACCCCTGTTGGCTAGGTCGTGATAGGTTCAAGCCATCTGGGCTAATATGTGGTTGTTTGGAGCTAGGTTCTACTATTGACATCCTTCCCAAGCTGGGTCGTGACTATGGTGACTCTCCCTTGATGATCCATGACCTTCTGTTGACCTTCAAAGCTGAACCATGACTATTGTGAGATCCCTTTCAAGGCTAGGCCATGACTGTGTAACCTTTCTTGACTAGGTTGTGGACTGTGCTTACCATTCTGATCTGAACCATGAGTTTTGTGGGCTTCCTGTGTCTAAGATGTGACTTCTTAAAGTGGACTGTACTCCTTTAGGAATTAAGGATAAATTAGTGTTTTTTGTATATGCTAGAGGTTGTAAGGCACACAAAGAATGCAATTTCAATTCATACTATGAATAGAAAATTGAAATATCACTTTCTTCTTTGGAAAAAAGGAAAATAGTCCCGACAATGTTTGGGTATAAAATTCACTGCTTTGGGCATGTATATGCTCTTTCCCATAAGCCATTCATTCAAGGGTTAACTCAATCTCATACTTTCACAACCAACCCTTCTATATGAGTGAACCATTCAAAAAGTAGGGCCCAAACTACATTAATGAAGCATGAGACTTACTTCAGTGCAGAGGGGATCAAAGTGTTGATATGTGTCATATCTCGCAACACATTTACCTCTAAAAGCAGAGGGTGTAAACGATAACTACATTGTTGCATATTGATGATGCCCTAGACGTGGGTGAATCGACCTATTGGCACTTTTGTATAATCCATGCGTGACCCTTTTAGAAGGCTTGACAAGATTATAAATCAAGCCCAACACTTCATTATTCATGTGTGGCTTGATAAGAGAGATTTGATTCTTCACTGCTCTAAGGGTTCGTTGCTTTGCTTACTTGGCATCTAGGGTTTATTGTTGCTCATCTTACTTAGAATTTAGGGTTTAATGTTGCTCATCTACTTGATTTCCATGGTTTGTTGGCAGATTCTTTGCTTGGAATTCTATGTTTTTGTTGTTGTTGATGCTATTTTTGTTGGATCGTCACCATCTCCTATTTGTTTAGGGTTTGTTGGTATTTTTTATGAGCATATCATAATGTTTTTGCTTCCCTTTGGACTGGGTTATGATGTTGTTGTTGTTCTCTAATTTGTACTGTGATTGATTTATCCCTCCTAGGTTGAGTTGTGACTTGTTTACAGCCTTTGGAGTTGAGTCGTGACTTGTGTGACCCCTGTTGGCTAGAGCATGACTGGTTGGAGCCATCTGGGCTAAGCCATGGTTGTTTGGAGCTAGTCCGTGACTGTTGATATCCTTCCCAAGCTGGGTTGTGACTATGGTGACTCTCCCTTGATGATCCATGACCTTCTGTTGACCTCCAAAGCTAAACCATGACTGTTGTGAGAGCCCTTTCAAGGTTAGGCCATGAATATGTAACCATTCTTGACTAGTTTGTTGACTGTACTTACCATTCTGATATGAACCATGGATTTTGTGGGATTCCTATGCCTGAGATGTGACTTCCTAAGGTGGACTGTAGTCCTTTAGGAATTAAGGATAAATTAGTGCTTTTTGTATATGCTAGAGGTTGTAAGGCACATAAAGAATACAATTTCAATTCATATTATGAATAGAAAGATGAAATAGCACTTTCTTCTTTAGAAAAAAGGAAAATAGTCCTGACAATGTTTGGGTATGAAATTCATTGCTTTGGGCATGGATATGCTCTTTCCCATGAGCCATTCATTGAAGATTTAACTCAATCTCACACTCTCACAACCATCCCTTCTATCTAAGTGAACCATTCAAAAAGCAAGGCCCAAACTATATTAATGAAGCATGAGACTTACTTCAATGCAGAGGGGATCAAAGTGTTGATATGTGTCATATCTTGTGACACATTTACCTCTAAAAGTAGAGGGTGTAAGGGATAACTACAATGTTGCATATTGACGATGCCCTAGACATGGGTGAATCGACCTGATGTCACTTCTGTATAATCCATGCATGATCCTTTTAGAAGGCTTGACAAGATTATAAATTAAGCCCAACACTTGATTATTCATCTGTGGCTTGATAAGAGAGATTTGATTCTTCACTGCTCTAAGGGTTCATTGGTCTCCTTACTTGGAATATAGGGTTTATTGTTGCTCATATTACTTGGAATCTATGGTTTAATGTTGCTCATCTACTAGATGTCCAAGGTCTATTGCCACACTCTTTGCTTGGAATTCTATATTTTGTTGTTGTTGATGCTATTTTTGTTGGGTCATCACCATCTACTATTTGTCTAGGGTTTGCTGCTATTTTTTATGAGCAGATCGTAATGTTTTTGCTTCCCTTTCGACTGGGTTATGACCTTGTTGTTATTCTCAAATTTGGAAATTTGTGATTGATTTAGCCCTCCTTGACTGAGCCGTGACTTTTTTACATCCTTTGGAGTTGAGTCATGACTTGTGTGACCCCTTCTAGCTAGACCGTGACTGGTTGGAGCAATCTGGGATGAGCCATGGTTGTTTGGAGCTAGGTCGTGAATGTTGACATCCTTCCCAAGCTGGTTTGTGACTATGGTAACTCTCCCTTGATGATCCATGACCTTCTATTGACCTCCAAATTTGAACGATGACTGTTGTGAGAGCCCTTTCAAGGCTAGGCCATGACTTTGTAACCTTTCTTGACTAGGTTGTGGACTGTGCTTACCATTCTGAAATGAACAATGAATTTTGTGGGATTCCTGTGTCTGAGATGTGACTTCCTAAGGTGGACTATACTCCTTTAGGAATTAAGGATAAATTAGTGCTTTTTGTATATGCTATAGGTTGTAAGCCACATAAAGAATGAAATTTCAATTCATACTATGAATAGAAAATTGAAATAACACTTTCTTCTTTGGAAAAAAGGATAATATTCTTGACAATGTTTGGGTATGAAATTCATTTCTTTGGGCATGGATATGCTCTTTCCCATGAGCCATTCATTGAAGAGTTAATTCAATCTCACACTCTCACAACCATCCCTTTTGTCTGAGTGAACCATTAAAAAAGCAAGGCCCAAACTACATTAATGAAGCATGAGACTTACTTCAATGCAGAGGGGATCAAAGTGTTGATAAGTGTCATATCTTGTGACACATTTACCTCTAAAAGAAGAGGGTGTAAAGGATAACTACAATGTTACATATTGATGATTCCCTAGACATGGGTGAATCAACCTAATGTCACTTCTGTATAATCCATCCGTGACCCTTTTAGAAGGCTTGACAAGAGAGATTTGATTCTTGACTGCTCTAAGGGTTCGTTGCTTCGCTTACTTGGCATCTAGGGTTTACTGTTGCTCCTCTTACTTGGCATCTAAGGTTTACTATTGCTCATCTATTTGACATCCAAGTTCCGCTGCCACATTATTTTCTTGACATTCTATGTATTTGCTGTTGTTGATTCTATTTTTGTTGGGTCATCACCATCTGCTATTTGTCTAGGGTTTGCTACTATTTTTTATGAGCATATCATAATGTTTTTGCTTCCCTTTAAACTGGGTTATGACCTTGTTTTTGTTCTCTAATTTGGGTTGTGATTGATTTATCCCTCCTGGGCTAAGCTGTGACTTGTTTACAGCCTTTGGAGCTGAGTCGTGACCTATGTAACCCCTGCTGGCTAGGTCGTGACTAGTTGGATCCATCTGGGCTGATCTGTGGTTGTTTGGAGCTAGGTCGTGACTGTTGACATCCTTCCCAAGCTGGGTTGAGACTATGGTGACTCTCCCTTGATGATCCATGACCTTCTGTTGACCTCCAGAGCTGAATCGTGACTGTTGTGAGAGCCCTTTCAAGGCTAGGCCATGATTTTGTAACCTTTCTTGACTAGGTTGTGGACTATGCTTACCATTATGATCTGAACCATGAATTTTGTGGGCTTCTTATGTTTGAGATGTGACTACAAAAGGTGGGATGTAATCCTTTAGGAATTAAGGATAAATTAGTGCTTTTTGTATATGTTATAGGTTGTAAGGAACATAAAGAATGCAATTTCAATTCATACTATGAATAGAAAATTGAAGTAGTACTTTCTTCTTTGGAAAAAAGGAAAATAGTCTTGACAATGTTTGGCTATGAAATTTACTACTTTGGGCATGGATATGCTCTTTCCCATGACCTTGTTGTTGTTCTCTAGGTTGGACTATGATTGATTTAGCCCTCCTGGGCTGAGCTGTGACTTGTTTACAGTCTTTGGAGCTGAGTCATGACTTTTGTAACTCCTGTTGGCTAGGCCGTGACTGGTTGGAGTTATCTGGGCTGAGCGAGGCCTATTTGGAGCTAGGTCGTGACTATTGACAACGTTTCCAATATGGATCATGACTATGGTGACTCTCCCTTGATGATCCATGACCTTCTGTTGACCTCCAGAGCTGAACCATGACTGTTGTGAGAGCCCTTTCAAGGCTAGTTCATGGTTGTGTAAGCACTCTAGGGCTAGGCCATGAACTGTGGTAACCTTTATTGACTAGGTTGTGGACTATGCTTACCATTCTAATCTGAACCATGACCTTTGTGGGCTTCCTGTGTCTGATATGTGACTTCCTAAGGTGTTACTTCATCCTTTTGAGTACTTGGTTTGATTTATTGCACAACTTAGTTAAAATTTTGAAAAATACCAAAACTTTAACATATGGGCAGTCTCTACAAAACAATTATGTAAATGTTACACTTGCTATGATTTCTATTCAAGCACAACTATCCAAATTGCATGATTTTGATGCCTATAGAGGAAAATTACTAACGCAAAATTGCACTATTTAAATATCACAATTAACAAATCTAATATTTGCAAGAAATCAATTGGTGAATCTCATTCTTATTTTCCATTACAATGCTAAATAGGCATATTATTGCAATATTAGGAAAATAATCTTCTATTGAAGGGCCTTTAATTCTAGAACTTAAATATGCCATATGGACAAGATATGTAGTTGCTATGGGAAATACCTCAATTTCCATCCAAATAATAAAGTCGGCCCATTTTTTTATGTTGCATTGTTTCTTTCTCGATGTTACTTGGATGGTGATTGTACTTTTCTTCCTCTAAGAATATGACACATGGCCAAATTAGATGTATTACATTTATTCTTAACAAGGAAAAATTAAAAAAAAATAACGACGATTTGTAGATACTTACAAATCGTCGTAATCAGAGCCTTGAGACCTCTTTGGCCACTTCGATGCGTGGCATTTATCTTTGCCAATCGTGCCTTCATTGCCTTGTCCTGCAACATAAAATAATTATAAAATTCATGATTATTCATAATTATATTTATAAATTTAAATTTATTTTAAAAGGAAAATACAATACCTGGATAATCTCATTGCCAGCCTTTCTTTGAGCATCCAAATTTTCATAATTTTTTACCAAGTCTTTCCATACCTTCATGGGTATGTCCATTGGTCTCTTTCTATACCTCTCATCAGGATGAAGTTTTTTTATCTTTTTGGACTGGTTGCACCGAAACCTCTTACAATTCTTGGACATCGCTTTTTGCACCTTCCTCACTAACCAACCCTCCCTGAATTTTGTTTCAATATCTTGTATGACCATCTTCTTGAGGTGAAGGGGAATCTTTAAAAATGGGAGATGTAAATGATCTCTAAGTCCTAAGTTTGTTGAGGAAAAAATACATGCCATAGTGTGTATAGATGCCCTTAGATGAAGATAGAACCTGGAAGTGTATAGATGCCCTCAGCGCCATGCTTAATGCATGCAAGTGAGATCAATTCAAGTAGGCAAAATTGGATTATATATACAGTTAGAGAGCACATTGACCATGCAAGTAATATTCATTGCAGGGGTAGACTGTCATCACTTTTTCCCAAGCTCTCTCTGTTAGTAGAGTGTAGCTCAGTCATCTTCAAAAAAAGGGAGGATCACTCATCATCAATGCATGAATGCATCAAGAAGAGAAAAAGAGAAAAAGAGAAAGTATAAGCCTTTAATGCATCGAGAAGAGAAAAGGAATTCCACTTATTGAATTATCTATGATGGAAATTGAGGCTGATTTAGGAGGAGCATTATGTTTTTTTGGCATATTTTAAGGAAATATGGTTTCTTGGTACATGGATCAAATACTATCTTGCACATGTATCCATACCGAATCAACCCTTTAATGATTTAGTTGGATTAACCCCTTGATTCAAGGAATGTCCTATCTTTGGGGAAAGCATCTAATAGGAAACTGATGTTCCAAAGCTTAGGGAATTTATTATTTGAAGAGTTTTGAGGAGGATTTTCCATTATAGAGAGACACCTTCCATGAATTTTATTAGCATGAATGAAGAATGCCCTATTCTCATTGAAGACACTTGGAATTCAAAGGAGGGAGGGATGTCCATCTTTTAGAGGTCCTTAATTGTAATGTACACTTAAATGTGTAGATATAGTAAATCTTCCCTAGTTTTGTTGCATTCCCTCATGATATTATAGTAAATAATGGTATTCATGCTTTTCTCTTTGAAGTTGTATTTAGAAAGGATAGTATGATGAAACATGGAAAGGAATCACAAAACATCTTAGCATAGGGAATTCCATTCCATGAAAATTTCCTATCAATTTGGGAATTCCATTCCATGCAAATGGGAATTTCCAAATTGCAGCGACAACAGAGATTTGGTAGAAGTTAGTTTGTGCTTGTTTGAATACTTTGGCTATCAAAATATAAGAAAAGAAACAACTGGAAGATTAAACGTTGGAAAGGATGTAACTAGCATTGAATTCTCCTCTATGCCTGCTGGCATGTAGATTAATTAATGAATATCATCCATCTCAGTGTTAAATACCTTTATGTCATGTCTTTCTTTAATGCTAGTTTGTTTGTGGTGTACAGACTATGCATTTGACAAATGCAATGCAATGGGAATCTTGCAATATTTAGTTTCACATCCCATCGAAACACCCATTTAAGAGTTGATCAAATTGATTAAGTTTAATATCCAAGAGCATACCCAGATGTGGTTTATTCACCTAGGGTCTAAAAAATCGTTTAAGGAGGCAAAGTCATTTAAGGAGTGAAATTATTTTCTTTAAACCTAAGACCATTGATGAGCTTACTTAAGAGAGGGTTCTTTTTTACTGTGCAGACAAGGTTGGCGTAAACAGGGAAACATTTCTTAATCTCCCAACATCCTGTCTTCTCTTCTCCTAGCTGCCAGTAGTGAGTTCCTTCCTCCCAACCCGAACTAATAAACACCCGCATTGGGTAGAAATTAAGAAATTAATAGAGCATAGTTCAGCTCAGGGGAAGAGAAGTTGACATTTTAAACTATATTATGAACACAATATTTTTAGCTTTTCCATAGGAGTATAAATCCATGATAAATAAAGATTTCTTTTGCATAGAGAACTTGATTTTTATCATTCCAAATCAAAATTATTTGAGCAAACATATATTGTTTTTATTATTTTATTAAATATGTGGGTTCTTATCTTGTTTCCTTTGGAAATAAACAAAGGGTATAATATCAATAAAAATGGAGCATGATTAGTCATTCTAGGGTACTCACTAATTTGGAGAATTCTATCAGCCTCTGCAAACCCTCCTCTGCCTCTACAAACCCTCAGACCGCTGCAAACCCTCCTCTATCTGTACAAAGCCTCCTCTTCTGTGTGACCTCCGGCAACAACTGTCATGACATCTGGAATCATGTAATATGCAAAGCTCCGATCACAGTGAAGAAGAGACAAAAATCCTAAAATGGATTCAATTCATAAATCACATTTTCATCACATTTTCAGGAATTCCTTCTCCACCAGATTCCGGCGGGAAGGGGCCGATTTAGTTAATGCATAAAATTATCCCCTCTTTCACCCACATGGCTAGTAATTTCGGGATCAACCAGGTGGAGCTGAGAATACTGACAAGTGGGACCGTCGCTGCCACCATTTTCCTGATGGAAGAATAATCGATGTTACCGCTAGCAGGGGGACCACTAGATCCCAAGCTTGGGGGAAGCCCTCTTTCTCTTTTTCCTCAAAGTTTTCCTGAAGAAAGAGGGTCTACACTATCTGCAGATGCCACAACCATTCACACATAACCCTTCTTACACCCTCTTTGGAACCCTACTTCATTTATGAAACAATTTTTGTACAACAATTCAGAGTTGTTGGAATCGGGATGGCTTGGATCTCAGCCAACTCGACCTGCCTTGCCTCACTTATTAGCCTCAGAAGAAGGAGGCGTTGTTATCCCAAAGGGTTACATTGATTATTTCTTTCTTGGAAATTAAATCTTATCATCCCTATCAGCTCCTAAACTTGCACTTAAAAACATGAAGTCCTGCATATTGATCAGGACAAGTTTGGTGCCACTCGGTTGCTGCTCACTGTCACCACAACAGTTCTCCTTTCACTTTGGAGCTTGTGCTTTTCCATCTCAAGGGGTTATCTCTGTTCATTATTCAGATTTCACATGAAACTCTCTTATTTTTTATGTTCAAAGAAGGAAGATGGCTGATTATAACATAGTAAAAGGAAGGAAGATGGCTGGTCAACTAAGACTGGTTCCTTCTAATTGGGCTAACAGACTCAAAAGGTGGAAACAGAGGGTCTGAAAGTTGATAATGAAGAACATCAGCAAGGTATTAAAGTTATAGAATATGTCCTACTATGCAATCTAAAACAGTATATGATATTATGTACCAATGCAGATTGAAGGCAATGAAGTTAGTGATTGAATATTCACGTGAAACCAATACATAACCAACAATTAATGCAAATAGATGAACCGACAACATCACCAATAAAAGTTATTTGGAGTAATAGTACAATCTGATAGCATTATTTATGATCCATTAAATACGACAAAGAGTAGTAGGGGATTGACAGATAAATCACAACTCTGCTAATGATCCTTTCAAGGTCATTAAGAACAAGGATGACACCAATCGACAAGGAAGGCAGAGAAAGAATTGATTTGCTGAAATATAGCTAGTCGTGGCATTAGTTTACAAACATGATACACAAGGATAAAGAATAAAGAGCGAAGATGCAATATTCTACCATCAAATCTTTAATTAAGCCCAATAACATTCCTGGCCCAGTGCTGTAGAGTCCAACCAACCAACCCTTTGTCCACATTTGGTTAGCTGCTCAAATATATCAGATTTGATAGTATTTGAACCTATCAAAGACGATCAATACTGTTCCAACAAAGTCATGATTTTCTCCCAGGTAGTTGAGAGTTGCTTTATACCCCCTTGAAAAACCAATCGATCATTTTGACAAAGTAAAAGATCAGCAATATGGCATCAATTGTCAATTCTTCCTCTTGTGCTCCAGTAAAGATCTGCATTCAATGTTGTGAAAATCCTCTGAACTAGTTTTCAGGTAGCTCCACTAATTTCTCAGTGTTGAATAGTTTTCTCATGTGGTGGTAACCATGTGCTGTTAGTAAGCACTTATTTCAAAATCAATGCCATATACAGGAGCAGCAGCTTTTCAATAGGCCTCATCCTCAATTGTCATCTTGATCTTCATTATTCTTGTTAATGCCATCAATGGTTTTTCCAGTACCTTCATTATCTTCATTATTGCAGTCCTTTAAGGTCTTCGCCACAGATCTTCCTTAACCATTTCAGCTACCTCATCATGTATTCCATCTAGAGGATCCTCCTAGGTTTTGTGAAATGAAGTGAAGAAACTTTATTCTTGAGAAGACAACTTGTTTCCTCCCTTCTCTGGTCTAACTCCATTCGTCACATCCATTCCATCTTACCATTTTAAAATAGTGCCAATTATCTTTGTGCTTCCATTGTCATAGAATGAAAACACTTTGACCAGCTTTGTATCTTCAAAATAAGGATTAGGATGAAATATAAAGGATTAGGATGGAGGATTATAGCCTTGTAATCCTCAACATCAAGAGATACCAAACACTTGAAAACATTATGATCTTCTCTAGTCAAGATGTTGGAAAATGTATGTTGGCTTAGAAACATAGTAAACCAAAAATTTGAAAATTGTTTGAATGATTTGAATGTGTGTCATATAGAATGAATGTATCTTGTTTCCCCCCACCTCCAATACTTTTTCATTAGTTTCTTCATTGACTATCTCCAGCTTGTCCCAGATTTCTTGCAACTTTTCAATGAAAAGAGTGACTTCCCTGTTTAGATGCTTTTCCTTCTCCCCTTTCATTTTTTTCTTGTTTGAGAGGTTTCTCATTTTATTGGTTACAAGGTCTAAGGGTTTTGGAATAGTGCAATTTGATCAAACATTGACATAGTTAGCTAATGAAGGAATTGTTTTTTGGGTGTCTAACTACAAAGAAATAGGGACTGATTAACACTTCATTGATACTAGATCTGTTAAAGTTAGTGTAGTTGAGAGACCCTTTCTCAGAGAATGGTTTCCTAGTCAGTTGGCTAGGACAGAGTAAGACCCTAGAAGGTACCCTAAGGTCCCCAGTAGTCTCCTAGGGTTCTTGGTCTAGGACCAAGTATCTTGATGTCATGGCAAAGCCCCTAGCATGTGCCTCTAGCATATACTGGTCTAGGACCAGGGACGTGATGTCCAAGTAGATCCTGCAAATAGAGGCAGAGACATATTTTGGTCTGGAACCAGGAACACGATGTCCAAGAAAGTTCTGAAGGTAGTTGATCAATTTTCAGTGTGAGATTGAAACTCAGCTTAGTAATGAGAACCATTTTGCAAGAGAATGGAGGACCCAGTTAGGGTTTAGGGATTGATCAACTTGATTCAGTGTGAGACTGAAACTCAGCCTAAGGCTGAAAGCGATTCATTAAGAATGGAGGTTAATGATGTCCCCTCTCCTAATCGGTTATTGCTAGGTTATTTTTCAAGGGACTAACCACCCCTTCATGATGTCCCTAGTACCCAACCCTTATGAGCAGTGTTAAGGACAAAAGGATTGTACCATCTGTTTGGATCTTCCCCCTTATATAGTGATGACAATATATATATATATAAACTATGTATCTTGAGAGAGAGAAAATTCTTTGGTCTTGTTGAATGATTGTCCACCTTTACGGTTCACCTTGATCTTGTGGTTATTGAATCTTGGTCCTATTCTTACTGGTCCTAGCACTATCACTTGTGTGCACATTTGACTATGATGACTCCTATTTTATGGAGTGTATTTACCTAATGATTTATTAAAGACTATTGGACCATGTATTGTTATGGTTACCTTATGTTTTGTTAAAAGTCCTTTAACCACTTATGTTTTTGGATTATTCACTTTATATTGAACCTTTGGATTTTAACTTTATGACTTTATTATAATTAATTGTTTTATAGTCTTATTAATAAAATCTTTATATTTTTATTAATAAAATCTTTTTTTAACCATTTAGTCTTATCTTAAGACCTTTACTTTATGATTTATATTTTGAGCATTTTATAATACGATTATGGGTCAAACCTTTTATTTAATGATTTTGATTATTTTATTTTATTTTATTTTTGGTTTGGATTATTTAATATTATTGGTTCATGGTTTGGTCACTTTATGAATATTGTGTTTACCTCCACGTGAATCTTTTACACCACTTAATCGTATAAATAGATAAGGTTATTTTTTATATGTGATATCAATTTTGGAAGCTTTCACGTGTTTTTATTTTTGCGGAGTTTTATTTTCTGTGGTGATTGACTGTTTATTTCCTTCTCGGTTGCCTATGGATTTCTCAAGGCTGCCTTCACGTTTCTGCCTGCCTTGTCTGTCGTCTCTGTCTACCGATTGTTTGTGGTTTCTTCACAAGCTGTTTTTGTCTACGACTTTCTCATAGAGGCATCACGACTACCTTTAAGGGCCTTCTCTCTGTCGGCTGTCTGCAAACTATCTGCGGTTTTTTTTTCTCTCTGTGTGTTTATCCTTCACAAGCTGATCTGTGAGTTCTTGCTCTATAATTTTATAATTTATGGGCTCTATGTGTTTTCCCTCTACAATTGCTGAGTCTCACCTTTGCGATTTACAGCTGAATTCTTACTTCTGCGATTGCTGAGTCTCACCTCTGCAATTTACAGCTGAGCCTTACCTCTGAGATTGTTGAGTCTTACTTTTGCCATTGCTTCTACGATTTATAGCTGAAGTCTTACTTTTACGATTGCTGAGTCTTGCCTCTGCAATTTGTTTATTTACCAACTGAGTTTTATCTCTACAAATTTACCCATTGTGATTTCTCACGGGCTGGATCTACCTCTTACAGGTGGGTGTTTGAGTGTCTTTCTTTACACATGGTCACTTGCATGTTTTGCTAAATTGATTGGAGGATTTGAGGTCTATTTGCTCCTACTTTCTCTCAAGGTATGTATATGGTTTAATCAGTTTGACTTGTCCTTTCAATGACAAGATCAAACTCAAAACTATCTGAGTATAAGGTGGATCCAACGAATGGTTATGATTCTTTATCTTTTGTAGTTTATTTGAGATTGCGTTTACTACACATGATTATTTTTCTGTACATGAAATTTGGAAAAACATCTCAATGATCAACGTTAACGCAGTGACCAGCAGAGCATTAAAGTTAATGTAGTGACCAGCAGCGCGTTAAGTTGAGAGAGATGAAAATTATGTTGTTAAATTTAAGTACAGTTTAAATTTTACCTTAGTATCTAACCTGCAAAAATCAACATGGTATCAGATCTTAGGGTGTAGCTAACTTTGTTTTGCAGCCAACAAAAACTACAACAATCCTAAGACAAGCTCTATACTTAACAGAATGTTACTTTTCAAGTTGACAGGTAAAGGTAAAGATGACTATTCCTTAAGTAAAATCAAAATATAGGCTTGAGGGAGCCTCCAACTTCAATGCATGGAAGGCTAGGGTTCTAAATATCCTAGAAGAAAGAGATATAGATGATTTGGTTACTAGAGTTGTTGAAGAGCCTACTACAACCCAAGGAAGAGAAACATTCAAGAAGAAGCAAGCCAAGGCAAAGCGAGTTATCTTTGACTCAGTTAAAGATAACCTGATGGCTATGTTAGCTCCGTTAAGGACTACCAAAGAATGCTTCGATGCTCTTGCTAACCTCTATGAGAAGAAAGCTCCTACCTAGAGAAGAGTCTTGAAGAAACAAATTCGATCAGTTAGAATGAAGAAAGACGAGAAGGTTGTTACCTTCTTTTCTAGGATCGCTCAGATAAGAGACCAACTCTTGGCCATTGGAGATAAGGTAGAAGACGATGATCTCGTGCATATAGTGTTCGATGGTCTCCCTACAATGTGGGAGACATTATTGGCTTCAGTAAATGGACGAGGGGATCAACCCAAATTTGAAAGTTTGTGGCATGATTGTTTAAATGAAGAAAGCAAGATCCAAAGCAAATTCATGCCCCTGCCAGAAAGTAATCAAGCTCTAATTGTCAAAAGAAAGAAAGGAAAGAATCCCTCACCACACAAGGACAATAGTAAGGAACCTCGAGGTAAGCATTCCTTTAAATCAAGAGTTAAGTGTTATAATTGTGGTAATCTTGGTCATTATGCATGGGAGCGTAGAAAACCATCCAACAAAAATTGGCATAGAAAGAAACACCATGTTTCAATTGCTACAGAAGAAGAGAAACCTCAACAAAAGAGGTCTAAGGTTGAGACCAAGAATCCAGGTCAAGGAAAAGAATATTTCTTGGCCTCAACACTTTCAAGTCCCACCTTCAAATTTTTAGATTCTTGGTGGATAGACAGTGGAGCCTCTAAGCATATGACTGGATTTGAGGAGACCTTGGCATCTATTAATACCAAGCAGTTTCACAAGAAAGTGGAACTTGGAGATGGAAGTAGCTTTGACATTAAAGGGGTTGGTTCAACCAACATACAGCTTGATTCAGGTACGTTGATTAATGTTGAGGAAATTTTATATGTTCTTGGTCTAAAGAAGAATGTTATTTCAGTGACAGTTTTAGAAGACAAGGGGTACTCTGTAACTTTCTCAGAAGGAAAATTTTTGATAAGGTCTAAAGGTAGAAGTATAAACTCAGCCATTGTGATTGGAGTTCGTGAAGGTGAACTCTACAAGGTCCCAGGACATGTTGTTAAAACTCTATACCGCAGTCAAGATTTAGAGATCAAGAGGGAGACATTTATGCTCTCTAGTCTCCAACCAAGTGGGGTTGCAGAAGATGAAAGAGTGATCTTCCATTAGTCCTCAAATGACTTAGAGATGGAATCTTATAAGACTTCTAGCTTAGAGAAGCAGATGGAGAAGGCCAAGAAGCCTACATTTGATCTCATTGAGAAGCCTATTGAAAAGCTTCAAGGTTGCTCCAGTGAGAGCCATGTCACTGATTTAGTTTACTCCCAATATGAGGAGACAATCCAACAACAGATTTGGAAAAATGATATGTTGAAAGTAATTCTTAGCCATCAAGGGAAGCAACTATAACTTCCAAGAGGATCTATGAGATCATGCTTCGTGCTAAGATGGAGATATTTTTGAAGTTCTCAAGAAACCTTGTATTTGATGACAGGATGAAAGACATTGAGAAGAGTTATCACCATGTAAGGGTGAAGTATGTTATCGATATGTTGAGAATGTCCCTCTTGCTGAGAGGGAGTGTTAAAGTGAGTGCAGCTGCAAGACCCATTCTCAGAGAATGGTTTCCTAGTCAGTTGGCTAGGACAGAGTAAGACCCTAGAAGGTACCCTAGGGCCCCTAGTAGTCTCCTGGGGTTCTTGGTATAGGACCAAGTAGGTTGATGCCATGGAAAAGCCCCTAGCATGTGCCTCTAGGGTATACTGGTCTAGGACTAGGGACGTGATGTCCAAGTAGGTCCTGTAGATAGAGGCAGAGACATATGTTGGTCTGGAACCAAGGACGTGATGTCCAAGAAAGTTCTGCAGGGAGTTGATCAATTTTTAGTGTGAGACTGAAACAAAGCTTAGTATTGAGAACCATTCTGCGAGAGAATGGAGGACCCGGTTAGGGTCGAGGGATTGATTAACTTGATTGAGTGTGAGACTGAAACTCAGCCTAAGGCTGAAAGCCATTCATTAAGAATGGAGGTTAATGATGTCCCCTTTCCTTATCGGTTATTGCTAGGTTGCTTTTCAAGGGATCGGCCAC
>LPNX010297013.1:20962-42404 GCA_001517045.1 Pseudotsuga menziesii | reverse complement strand
GGTCAAACCTTTTATTTTATGATTTTGATTATTTAATATTTTTTTTTTGGTTTGGATTATTTAATATTATTGGTTCATGGTTTGGTCACTTTATGGTTATTATGTTTACCTCCACGTGAATCTTTTACACCACTTAATCGTATAAATAGATAAGGTTATTTTTTATATGTGATATCGATTTTGGAAGCTTTCACGGGTTTTTATTTTTGCGGAGTTTTATTTTCTGCGGCGATTAACTGTTTATTTCCTTCTTGGATGCCTACCGTTGCCTTCACGATCCTGCCTGTCGTCTCTGTCTACCAGTTGTTTGCGGTTTCTTCACGAGCTGTTTTTGTCTACGAATTTCTCACAGAGGCATCACGACTGCCTCCAAGGGCCTTTTCTCTGCAAATTATCTACGTTTTTGTTCTTCTCTCAGCGTGTTTATCCTTCACAATCTGATTTGCGAGTTCTCGCTCTACAATTTTATACTTTATGGGCTCTATGTGTTTTCCCTCTGCGATTGTTGAGTCTCACCTCTGTGATTTACAGCTGAAGTCTTACTTCTGTGATTGCTGAGTCTCACCTCTACAATTTACAGCTGAGCCTTACCTCTAAGATTGTTGAGTCTTACTTCTACCATTGCTTTTTCAATTTACAGCTGAAGTCTTGCTTCTGCAATTGCTGATTCTTGCCTCTGCAATTTGTTTATTTACTAGCTGAGTTTTATCTCTGCAAATTTACCCAGCGTGATTTCTCACGGGCTGGATCTGTCTCTTACGGGTGGGTGTTTGAGTGTCTTTCTTTACACATGGTCACTTGCATGTTTTGCTAAATTGATTGGAGGATCTGAGGTCTGTTTTCTCCTACTCTCTCTCAAGGTACGTATATGGTTTAATCAGTTTGACTTGTCCTTTCAGTGACAAGATCAAGCTCAGAACTATCTAAGTATAAGGCAGATCCAACGAATGCTTATGATTCTTTATCTTTTGTAGTTTATTTGAGATTGAGTTTACTGCACATGATTATTTTTCTGTACATGACATTTGGAAAAACATCTCAATGATCAATGTTAACGCAGTGACCAGCGGAGCGTTAAAGTTAATGCAGTGACCAGCAGAGCGTTAAGTTGAAAGAGATGAAAGTTACTTTGTTAAATTTTAGTACAGTTTAAATTTTACCTTAGTTTTTTATATGTTCATGTATTGAATTTTATTACTGATATTAAAACTCATCTAACTTGCAAAAATCAACAAGATCATTTTTATTATACTTGGACTACAATTAATAAAAAATAAAAGCATATGTGAAGAGTATTCTCGTCATACCCATTGTGGTTGGAATTAAACCATTTAACTTTTTAAGAGGTTAATTATTAGAGGCCCGATCAATTCTTAGAAATAAAACAGGGAGAAAATCTAGAGATTGTTAAGTTTAGATTTTATGGATGCTTTAACTATTTATGGACTAGTTTTGGTCCTATCACTTCTATTTGAAAATCTCTTGTTTGATCCCGAAAACAAATATCCCCTACACCTTGTCATTACATTAGTATTTCTCCAAGAATTTCCTTATTCAGTTGCTCTTTTAGGGGAGGGATCAAAACATGTTTTGAAATTGAAAATCCTTCCTTGAATTGTGCTATTTTATCAGATAACAGATGTAATATTCTTAGAGAGCCAAGTTCTATGAAATTATCCAATGTATCTCTCTTTACTGTTTAGAATCTAGTTGCTTCTATTCTTCCCATCATGGGAAAAAATTTACATATATTCTTTGTTTGATAATGCACTTGACTATTTCCTAGTTCTCTTTCGAAGCACTGGGATTTGAACCCATGACCTCTGCTAGAAGGTAAAGTTGTAACCCCCCATCTCTTAGGCCCCCTTGACTGCCTCTACTGTAGAGGCCAACGATAGACAACAACTCCCCCTCAAACACAAGCCACAACTTTTAATGTATCGTTCTCCAAAGAGTAAATTTTCTCGAAAGGTGGTGAGTTGAAATCTCATGTTGGGGATTCTTGTAGTTATGTGATATCCATATGACATATAAATTATTTATTAATTGCGATAAGTATGAGTTTATTGTTATCATAACAATCTCCATGAACTTTGCAACCACATCCACGAACTCCTTACCCTTAACATCTTTCATTGTGCTTTTTATTTGTTTTTCATGTAGACATTTATGCAGGTCTACTACATTACATATAAAGTATTTATCAATTGTGACAAGTTAGGAGTTATTCCATCATACCCCCATAAATAAATACTCACGATTTCAATGTTAAGTCTTCTTCTTGTCTCTTCAACTAGTCTTTTCGATTGTTCCAATTTCATCTTCTTCTTCTATCAACTTTATCTTGGTCTTCTTCACTATTCATTTTGGGTGTTCTTTTAAATGGATACCATACCTGCAAAATATAGACATAATTTTTTGTTGATGTCTAAATAAAAATTTAACCATATACTGGAATACATGGGTCGCCACCAGCGTACCTATTGGTTCTTTAGGAAACCTTTCCTTCTACATGGCTTATCAACAACTCTTGGTGATTTCAAAATTTTGAACCCCCCTTTAATAAGGGATCAATTTGTACCCAAATGTGTCTCATACTTGGCTCAATATTTCACCTTCATCATCTCTTTAAGTTATAATCTCTTTTCAGTGGTTTCAATCCATCATTAAGTTGGATTACATGTATACCTAACAACCTCATGTTTATTACTTTCTGGTATATCTAGTATTTTCAAGATAGAAATATTTAATAATCATGGTCAACTAAGGTGCAATGGAAAACATGCATGCCCTAGCAAGTCTCATCGCTGAACTTGAGTGGCATCTTGGCCTTTTTTGGGTCTTATTGAATTATTTTTAATAGGAGCAAATGGGCTATGCATGCCTTAATTCAATCCTCCTCATTTTGTTGATATGCCACTTCATCATTCTTTTGTTTTTTTATGCTAGTAGTTTTTTTTCTTTGTTTGACTTTGTAAAATTCTTTTTCTACTATCTTCTTTTATTACTTGCTAATATCATCCATTGTTTTTTTCGTAAATTTTCCAATTAGAGTGCTAGCAATTTACAAGACATTAATGGAATTGATTCATTGAATTGACAAGCCTAATTGATACATCACATGTTCGACAATGATGCTTCATTGTTTTATTCTCTCCACACATTAAACACCTGGGTTGAGAAATTCCCATTTGCTGAAATCTTAGGCCTACAACTATGCCTCACAAGGTTAGAAACCATGCAAAGATAGCCTTTTTTAGGCTTAATGAAAGGAAAGGCTTCCAAGTGGCTCTAATATGAAATATCCATGTTTTCTATTTTGTTTTGAACCTTCAAAGTATGTCGATTTGAGCATTGAAGATGGTCATAAGACACAACCATCTCTAGCCATCTATAGGGTTATACATTCTAAGGGCTTTGGATTAGTTCTAACGGTATTCTTTCTAGCAAATGATAGGTGCTTGCAACATGAACTTATTTATGAGATCATTTGAAACAAGGCTCTTTTCTCTCTCCAAAATGACCTTATTAAAGTTATTGGGTATGCATTCCTTTATTAAAGTGGGCCATGATTTCCAGTCTATGGCCCAGTAGTCAAAGATATTTGTGACCCTGTTGAGGCCTGGAAATTCGTAGGCAACAACAGCAAGGGATTATCCCCAGTCAATGTTCCCAATTAGCTCGTGACTATTTGGTGTAGGGAATCTATCTGGTTTGCGGTCCGGCTACCGTAGGTCAGATAACAAAAATAAAAGGTTTTACCGGTTGCGACCTGGTCCACCGTATATATTTTTGTATTTTTTGGCTTTAAGTATGATATGCAAGTGTCTATCTAAAATGCAGGCTGATAAAGAATGCAAGGAGTGGTCACAATGTGATGCGCAGGTTCTTACCTCTCATCTTAGACTCTCTCGCATCTAAATCATACACAACTATAAAATACATACTAACTAAGCTGTCTCTAGAGAGAAAAATATTAAGTCATGAGTAATGTATTATTGTTCACATGTTAAGGTAAATCACAGATAGTTGTTCTTAGAATCAAAACACATAAACATGAATAAGATATACATGACAAGATAGCTCATCAATCGTTAAACTCTCCATTACTCAGAGTGGAAATTATCACAGAATAAACCAGAGAACATTCAGATAAGAACATAGGTTTAGAAAGTTAGAATGCTCTCACAATTAATGAAACACAGTTGAAAATGAAATAGTTCCCCTTCAACATTGTTCATTTTATCACATTCGAACATTCCACACAGCACCTTCTCCAACAGGCGAAATTTGCGATTTTTTTATTGTAAAACGAAGTAGTTCCTATTACAAATAATGGCTCACACTTTTTCCAAGAAAAATAACTTATTCTCGCTCATTTTCCTCTCTTTATACAAAAACAACAAAAACCCCTTGGGCTTCCCCAACTGTCTGACCTTTGGACTCCCCAAAAACCGTTTAATCTCACAATTTTTTCTTTTTCGTGAGTACTCATGATTTGTATAATGCGTTACATTTTGGATTTCAACTTATGAGAACTTCATAAAATGGGATCAGCTCAGTAACTAAAGGACCCTTTCCAAGCTTGGGCTTTTGTTTCCATTGATTCTGCCTTGTCTTTTATTTTTCCTTCTTTAGATCTCGTTGCTTTCAGAACAAACTCTGCTTATCACTTTTCAACCAACTTTCCTCAACTTTATCCTTTAGCTACGTCTTCTCACAGCATTAATATGAAGAATCTTCTGAGTTTGTCTGCAGTTAAACAAAAATTCATCTTTAATTAGGACTGCATCTTTTCAATAAACTTAAACTACACTAACAACAAAACTGGTCATCAAAATGAGGCCCTGTATTGCGCTCTTGTCGCGAAAAACTTAACAAGAATAAAAAATCACCGCCGCCTAGACAGAGGTTAGAAACTCATGAGGTGGCTGGAAAAACCTTATCGGTGGCTTGAACCATTAAAACATCGGCCAAACAGTCTTACTTACAGCCACAACGACACGTTTCAGATGGACAACGAGTTCCGCAAGACATTAAGTCTATCGAAATCGGAAGAACTAAATGCCAAAGCATCGAGCGGTAACGTTCCTTGTCGACGGACGGAATGACATCAACGTGGAGAGGTTAGTACATTATGTAGCCACAATAGCAGAAGATGAAAAGACTACGGGCCCCACAGCTGAAAGAGAAAACGGCGAAACCCAGACAAAGCATCGGCGAGCGGAGCAGTTATATGGCAGACACTTAGTTCGCTCGGGAGGCGCAATGGTGGAAAACGATCAGACTACAACCTTTAATCAAATTCATAAACTATCCGTTACGGCGCAAAAACATTGTGAAAACGTTAAGTGTTTAGAAAACTTAAGGTCGTGCAGTGGTCCAAAAAGCTTGTCTCACTTCCAAAACAGCGGCTTCACAAAGATCAAACAACCCTGACTCAAACTTCGACCAACCTCCGATAATGCAAACAAGTCAAAACAATAACAACACGACATCGGAGAATTCAAGACTGTTGTATGAAACACTCATCATTCAGCTTCCGCAATGGAGGCTCCATAAGGAAATATGGCTCCGATACGTTGTTTAAATGGCCTCCAAACAATCAAACTAAAAATGTTACTTTGGCTAGGCAGCGATGAAAGATTGTTTCACCTCCGAAACAGTGGAAAAAATGAGAAATAGGCTTCTGAGAAGAAAGAAAGAAAGAAATCATAGATCAAAGGGCAATATTTAAAACCAAACTCCAAATTCCACACCCAAAGCAGTTTCAGACATAAGCAATTTTCCGAAAAGCATGAAGAGAGTTAACTTCAAAAGTAGTCCAAACTTGTAGTAGAGGGAAAACAAAAACAAATTTCATGGATCCAAATGATTCTAGGAAAGATAAGAATTAAGAAGGGGGTCCAAAATTTCAAAAATTTGGGAAAACAATTGCAGCTACAACAATTGGCGGCCACCTGGTGAACCTAGATCTCTAGACAATTTATTCCTTAAGTAACAGACTGTTTAACAATAAATGAACATGTTGAATTATTCCAGATGTTTGGATTTCCCAAATGGCAAATATATGTACTTTTAATCATTGATGATAGTCCAATTTAGGAGAAAGGAAAAACAATATTTCCAAGTCAAGATAACTCTTTTGAGGTCGGGAAGACGAGTTTCATTTATTACCTCTGTCTTCGAGTAGCTTCCAGCTTGGACGCCACAGGATAGTAACATATGGTAAACAGAAATATTCTTTTGTTCCTCATTTCCATGCCATTTTGTACTTTTTGTGCTTTTTTGGACTTTTGTCCTTTGCATATGAGTCCTCCTACATGCGTTTCTTTTTCAATTTTCATTCAGGCTCCTCTATCCATAGTGTCCTTTTGTGTGAGAGATGTATTCAACTTTCAGCTCACGGACAGAGAAGAACTTTTGGCAATTTAGTACTTATATGGTTCAGTATTTTGTTTTGATACAAATTGCTTTAATAGAAGTATTTGACACTTATTTGCCATTTGGCATTCAATTCTTGGCATGGGATCATTTATATATAATATACTGTTTACCCTGCTTCCTTTCCATGGGCCTTTTGCTGTCACCCCCTAGGACATTTTTAAATGTGAGATGGATAGAAACCTCAAAATAGTATTCTAGACCTTTCAATCCTGCTTTATTTAACAAGGATTAAGTAGGACTTCAATGTGTTCATAGCCATTTGGGAAAACTGCTAAACTATAAGAAATTCTTTCAGATAAAACAATAATACACAGTCTTACACTCAATAAATTGAATCATTCCAGAATTCTGATGCTCTCCATGTAATCAAGAGTTTTCTTCATTTTATTGAAATCAATCAAAATCTAAAATAAAACAAAACAGAAATAAAATAAATCAAAATAAACAGCCAAGTCAATTTATTTATGTACAAGATAAAAGAACAAAAACAAAACTCAGGAAAAATAAGGTTTGAGAACTAAACCATTTACTAGTAAGTTCTCTTCCCACCCCTGTAAATCTTGCAATTTATAGGTTGAGGGGCCAAGCTTTGTCGCAATCTGAAAATGGCCTACCCACAACTGTTGAAATTTCGTGTGTTTTCCTTTCTCATCATGGGTGTGGTCCCACTTGAGAACCAAATCTCCCACCTCGAATTCTTTTGTTCCATCCTTATGTTTATCAAAACATCTCTTAACTACCCCCTGTTGTTGTTTAAAACGTTCTCTGGCCTTGGATCTAGATTCCTCTACCTTCAAAATATTATGTATCCTTACCTGCAAGACTTCATTATCTGATCCTTTGGATTCCTGAGCTATTATGGAAGAGGGTAGCATGATATTGAGGGGTACAATGGCCTCTTTTCCATAAACAAGGGTATACGGGGACACACCTAACGAAGTCTTGGGGGTGACTCTATCATCCCAAAGAGAATTTGGTAATACTGAGTGCCAACTCCTTTGATTTTCTATCACCGTATTTTTGAAAATCCTAATCAGATTCTTGTTTGTAGATTCAGCTAAACCATTTACCTATGGATAGTAATTAGCAGAGTAATGCAACTTAATTCCTTTCTCATGAGAAAATGCAGTTAATCTAATTGAGGAAAAGTAAGTAGCATTATCGAAAACTAAAGAATTTGGAACTCCAAACCTGGTCATAATATGGTCTTGCAAGAAGTCCATGACCGCATCTTCATTTACTTTATGCAATGGAATGGATTCGACCCAACGAGTGAAGTAGTCGGTTGCTGTCAGAATATACTTGTGTTGCAGGGAAGAATTCAGCTTTATCTCCCCAATGATATCCATCCCCCACTGCTCAAAAGGTTATGTTAGCATCATAAGCTTTAATGGTCCTGTTGCTTTAACTTGTCTTCCACCACACCTTTGACAAATGTCGCATTTTTTGACATGGGCATGTGCATATTTGAATAGTGTGCGCCAATAGTATCCGGCTTTGAGAATTTTATGAGCTATAGTATCTTTGGATAAATGTCCTCCAGCAGGACCATCATGTAAATCTATCATTACCTTCTTCGCATCTTCTTTCTCTAAGCATCTAAGAAGAACTCCATCATAATTCTTTCTGAATAATATTCCTTCAACAATATGATATGAGGCTAATTTAAGACGCAGTGCTCTTCTTTGCTTAGAATTCCAATGTTCCAGTAACAATCCCGCCTAAAGGTAATGCACAAGGTCTCGATACCAAGAGTCTGGAGCTATGAAAAGAGGACATACATCCATCAAATGTAACTCAGCTTCGTCTTCCCTGTCATGTTCTTCATTGTCTTTAATTTCAGTCATCAGTATGCACAATCCTTGCCCTTTGACTATGGAGGCTGGCTTGAATTCGAGGTCATACTACTGTAGAGCTGTTACCCAGTTGCCTCTCCTTTCTCCTAGATCCTTTTGTACGAAAAGAGACCTCACAACTAGGTGTGGAACTATTACCTTTGTCTGGTTCTTCAGTATATATGGTCTGAATTGTTTCACCACTTTGAACACTGCGTAAGCTTGTTTATCCACAGCTGGGTAATTCAATTCGGCCCCTTGTAGACTAGTGCTCATAAATTATATGAGGAACTCATCTCCCCCATCTTCCTTCTGGGTAAGCACAGCTGCTAGTGAATCATCAGATGCAAAAGTGTACAGAATAAAATCTTTATCAAAATCTGGACTTTTGAGGGAGGGTGCATGTGTAACAGCTGTTTTAATTTTACTAAATGTGTTCTTCTCTACATCAGTCCACTTGAATTGTACACTTTGCTTTACCATTTTCTACAAAGGTTTAACAATTTGAATGAAATTTGGCACAAACCTTCGCACGAAGTTTATTGTCCCCATAAATGATTGCATGCCCTTTTTATTATGGGGTAGGGGAATCTGTTCGATGGATTTGATCCTTTCTAGGTCTATGGAGATCCCCTTCTTAGAAACCATGTGACCCAACAACTTACCTTATGTAACATCAAACACGCACTTCTTGGGGTTTAGTGAGATACCATATTTTCGGCAGTGTTCAAAAATCTGCTTTAGATGAAATGTGTGTTCCTCTCTTTTCTTTGAGAATATCGTGATGTCATCGAGGTATACTATAGCACTGCGGCCAATCAGACCATGGAAATATATGTCCATAGCCCTCTGGAAAGTAGCTCCAGCATTTATGAGTCCAAAGGGCATCCTTCTGTAAGCAAAAGTTCCCCACTTGGTCTTGAATGTCGTTTTTAGTCTGTCTTCTTTGGCTACTAATACTTGATTGTAGCCTGAGAATCCATCTAATAAAGAGAATAGTTTAGAACCTAAAACCATTTGCAATATCTGCTCCATGGGTGGAACAGGAAAATTGTCTTTATCTGAAGCACGATTTAAGTTTCTAAAATCCACACATAGCCTGATTTCTCCAGATTTCTTCCTTACCGGTACCAGATTTGAAACCCATTCCGAGTGTCTAACCTTGAAGATAATTCTAGCATCCAATAGTTTCTTAACTCAACTCTGGATTAAAGGTTTTAATTTTGGATGCATTTTCATTAAAGGATGCTGATAAGGTTTGATTCCAGATTTGATGGGGATAACATGCTGGATAATATTGGTGTCATATGTTTTCAGATCTTCATATGTAAAGGAAAAAACATCTTTGTATTGCTTGAAAATAATGACGAACTTATCCCTTTCAGCTGGGGAGCAGCATTTTCCCAGATTCACATATTTAGGCTCCATCTCCGTCCCCAAATTAATCAACTAGAACTGTAGAGATGAGCTATGAGTCTTCACATTTGTTGGTCTTCTAAATTTCTCATTTAAATCAAACATCCGTACTAAAGTCCTGATTCCCTTAGGAATAAAATTATCAAATTTTAGCTCGGCCTGATGTTCTTCATCATCAATAATCGCCCCTTTGAAGGCCTCATCATTTGTCAAGCATTATATAATCTACTGATCATCATTGAACACTCGTAGATTGGTAATCATATCTGGAACTGAAGGCCTCAAAAGCAATTCAATAGAGCACCAATTATTAGAGGGCACGAGCCTCGCAGCTGAGGTGGCCAACAAGTCAACTACTTCATTCTTAAGTCTTGGAATTGATACAATGTTAAATGCATTAAAATATTTAATTAAATCCCATACTTCATTTTGATAAGCTTTTAAATGAGGATAAATGCAATGTATTTAATTCCAAATTTGTTTTACAATTATTTCAGAATCTCCAAACACCTTCAGATTATTTGCCTTTAATTCAATTGCTTTCTTTAATCCCTGAACCAATGCTTCATATTCAGATGTGTTATTGGTACATTCAAACTCTAACCTACATGAAAGAAAATGTTTGTTTTTCATAGGGTCAATCGAGACACAATCGGCTCCCGACCCCTCTAAATTTTTAGAACCGTCAAATAAAAGCGTCCAAAAATCGCTAACCGCTATTGTGCAAGAATTAACACCTACATCTATAGCTAAGTCTACTATTTTACAATCGATTTCATTAGCCTGTGAAAACCAAAGGATATCAGGCTGAGCATCTGATGTGTCACTGGCTTCTTCCGCTTGATAGTTTCCTGGTTCTAGCTCGATAAAGTAGTTTCCCAAAATAGAATCCACTGGTTCATTTTTTTTTTTAATTGAGTAACATTGTGTTTCATGTGGGGCTCCCTCAAAACTTTAATTTGATTTGGGATTCCTTTATATGGCAGCCATAGATGTGACCAGTCTGAGGCAAAATATTCGTTTAGCTTTGTCAATCAATCTCTGCTCAAAACAAGTCCATAAGCTTCCAGTATGTCAGCCAACACAATATCGATGACTTGACACACCTTATCATTTGAAGATAAGTGAACAAGAACATCCTCCATTTCTCCAATTACCTTCACATTCGTTCTATCCAACTGAATGACCCTCCAGGTAGATGGTTTAGGTTGTCCATTTATCTTTTTGCAGACCGACAGCGGCATGACATTGACTGATGCCCCTGAGTCTACTAGGCAGTTATGCACGTTATGGTTGAAAATTTCAAAAGTAAGGAGAAAAGGTGGATTCTTGCGTTTAGTCTTACCTCCCATACTTGCTTCACCAATTTATTCTTCTTGGGGCTGATTGTCAGTGGGCAGCATCTCCTTTGATACTTCAAGTGCTTTCAATAGCTTTTCTTTCTGCTGCGGCACATTGCACATTTCAAATAATGAGACATTTGCCCTTACCTTCTTGATATCCTCCACAATGTCATAATCCATCTTATGTTCTATGAGGTTCGATCTAACATTATTTATTTTTTCTTCATTGGGCTTAGTAGGCATTCTGGTCTGTCTAGGATTTTGACTAGTGATGGTAAACTCCAGAATTTTATTAGCTGAGGAGCTATTTTGAAATTTCTAAACATTCTTTTGAATTCTTTTGATCTTCGGGAGCATAAGACTGTTTTCCTTAATCAACCCCTGGCTTCTTGTCATTACATTTGTTTCAAGGATGCCCTCGTGTCTTAGATCCTTTTCTTTCTCGACATCAAACAATGATACATAGTCCCATAAAACCATAGCTTCATCCTCCTATTTTTCTATTGATTTATTGTTATCTTTCCCTTCTTCATCGTTGTCTTCAGTTAATTTGGAATCCAAAAGCTGATTCATGACCAACGTCATTGAATTTATCCATTGAGGACAATTCTTTTTAGAATGGGGTTGTTGGTGGAAAGTGCAAAAGTTATCCATTCCTACCTCCGTTAAGTTCATAGATGTAGGGCTATGCGGAGGGGGTTTGGATTGATTGTTATCTTCCCTTTTCTTGTAATAAGGCTTTTAGAACTTTTGGGCTTCCTTTTCCTTTTCCAAGTCTATGATTCTGTTTGAAAGCTTCTGCATCATATTTGCCATTCCTTCAAAATATGGTGATTGCTCCTCTTTAGGCTTAGTAAACAACAAAGCTTTCCTCCTGACATTTTTTTCTCTTGACTGTTCAGGATAATCTTCGATACTTTCCCTTTCAGCCTCTACTCTCTCCACTTCCTCATGAGTCTCTGCTAGCGTAGGCTTGGCCTTCATTTTGGAAAACATGGCCAACTCGGGTCCTAGAGCTAAGGTATAATATTCAATCATGACTTTATTCGAGGGTTTGTCGGCTTTAGAAAAATTCTTAAGATAGGCTGAGAATCTTTGGGTAAAACTATGCACCTTCTCTTTTCTTTCTTTCGTTAAGGTGCATAGTCCTTTCATGACAGCTGCATGAGTTTTTTGGGTTGCATACTTACTTCTAAAAATCCTTTCAAAGGTATCCCAATCAAGGATAGAGTTTGCAGGTAAACGAAAGTACCATGATGTTGCTGCTCTTTTAAGGGTGTGTGGAAAAAGTCTACAAACTATATCTTCATATTCCCCAGCCCTTAATCCTTCTATTTCCAAATAGAATCTTTGCAAGTGGTCATCTAATAACATCTTCTCGTTTGGATCAAATTTGGGCAGCATCTTTTCAAAATATTGAATTAAATCATGCAAAGGAGGTGTTAGGTTTAAAGGTGATTTGGCTTTCCAGGCAGGTGGTGGATTCGGTGGGTTGGGTGGCTGATTTGTGTTTACGCCTGCCATGAGTTTGGGTGGAGAGTGAGGTGGTGAATGAATAGGAGTATTAATAGGTGAACCGTAAGGAGTATTTGGGCCTACTTGATTCAAAGGCTATACAACTTCCTGTAAGGCTGTTTCTACAAGTTCTTCCCAATCTCCAACCAACACCGAGTCTTCCAATATAGGATGGTCTTTCCTTTTATATTCTCTTCTGGGCAATTCAAGGATAATCGGTAATCCTCCAATCCTCTTCACTTATGCCCTAGTATGTCTTCTCAGATCATTAACAACTTCATTGTCCACAGAATACAAATGCTCTCTACCCTTCTCTTCAAGAATTGGATTGGGAACCAAACTTCCTTCTAAACTGTCACCAGTGGAATAATCTCAAGAAAACGGGTTTCCTCGGCCAGCCATGCACTGGCAGCCCTCCTTCTAGTGCCAGAAATTGTTGAGGCCTGGAAACTCACAGGAAACAATAGCAAGGGATTCTCCCCAGTCAACGTTCCCAATTATCCCATGACTGTTTGGTGTAGGGAATCCATTCGGTTTGCGGTCCGGCTACCGTAGGTCAGATAACAAAAATAAAAGGTTTTACCGGTTGCGGCCCGGTCTATCGTATATATTTTTGTATTTTTTGGCTTTAAGTATGATATGCAAGTGCTTATCTAAAATGCAGGTTGATAAATAATGCAAGGAGTGGTCACAATATGATGCGCATGTTCTTACTTCTCGTCTTAGACTCTCTCGCATCTAAATCATACACAACTAGAAAATACATATTAACTAAGCTGTCTCTAGAGAGAAAAATATTAATTCATGAGTAATGTAATATTGTTCACATGTTAAGGTAAATCACAGATAGCTGTTCTTAGAATCAAAACACATAAACATGAATAAGATATACATGTCAAGATAGCTCATCAATCGTTAAACTCTCCATTACTGATAGTGGAAATTATCATAGAATAAACCAGAGAACATTCAGATAAGATCATAAAGTTAGAATGCTCTTACAGTTAATGAAACACAGTTGAAAACGAAATAGTTCCCCTTAAACATTGCTCATTTTATCACATTCGAACATTCCACACAACACCTTCTCCAACAAGCAAAATTTGCGATTTTTTTTATTGTAAAACAAAGTAGTTCCACTTACAAACAATGGCTCACAAGTTTTCCAGGGAAAATCCCTTATTCTCTCTCATTTTCCTCTCTTTATACAAAAACAACAAAAACCCCTTGGGCTTCCCCAACCGTCTGACATTTGGACTCCCCAAAAACCGTTTAATCTCATAATTTTGTCTTTTTCGTGAGTACTCATGATTCGTATAGTGCGTTACATTTCGGATTTCAACTTATGAGAACTTCATAAAACGAGATCAACTCGGTAATTGACGGACCCTTTCCAAGCCTGGGATTTTTTTGCCATTGATTCTTCCTTGTCTTTTATTTTTCCTTCTTTAGATCTTGTTGCTTTCAGAACAAACTCTGCTTATCACTTTTCAACCAACTTTCCTCAACTTTATCCTTTAGCTACGTCTTCTTGTAGCAGTAATCTAAAGAATATTTTGAGTCTGTCTGCAGTTAAACAAAAATTCATCTTTAATTAGGACTGCATCTTTTCAATAAACTTAAACTACACTAACAACAAAACTGATCATCAAAATGAGGCCTTGTACTATGCTCTTGTCGCGAAAACCTTAACAAGAATAAAAAATCACTGACGCCCACACAGAGGTTAGAAAATCACGAGGCAGCGGGAAAAACTTTATCAGTGGCTTGAACTATTAAAACATCGGCCAGACAGTCTTACTTACAGCTACAACAATGGGTTTCAGATGGACAACGAGTTCTGAAGGACCGTTAAGTCTATCGAAATCGAAAGAACTAAATGCCAAAGCATCAGGCGGTAAAGTTCCCTGTCGGCGAATGGAACGACATCAACATCGAGAGGTTAGTGCATTACGCAGCCGTAATAGTGGAAGATGAAAATACTATGGGCCCTGTGGCTGAAAGGCAAAATGGTGAAACCTAGACAAAGCATCGGCGAGCGGATCAGTTATATGGCGGACACTTACTTCGCTTGGGAGCCGCAATGGTGGAAAATGATCAGACTACAACCTTCGATCAAAGTCATAAAATTTTCTCTACAGCACATAAACATTGTGAAAACGTTAAGTGTTCGAAAAACTTAAGGTCGTGCAGCTGTCCAAAAAGCTTGTCTCACTTCCAAAACAACGGCTTCACAAAGATCAAACAACCCTGAATCAAACTTTGACCAACCTCCAATATTGCAAACAAGTCAAAACAATAACAACACAACATCGGAGAAGTCAAGACTATTCTGCGGAACACTCACCATTCAACTTCCGCAATGGAGGCTCCATAAGGAAATATGGATTCGATACAGTGTTTAAATGGTCTCCGAACAATAAAACTAAAAATGTTACTTTGGCTGGGCAGCGATGAAAGATTGTTTCACCTCCGAAACAGTGGCAAAAATGAGAAATAGGCTTTCAAGAAGAAAGAAAGAAAGAAATCACAGATCAAAGGGAAATATTTAAAACCAAACTCCAAATTCCACACCCAGAGCAGTTTCAGACATAAGCAAATTTTTGAAAAGCATGAAGAGAGTTAACTTCAAAAGCAGTCCAAACTTGTAGCAGAGGGAAAACAAAAACAGAGTTCATGGATCCAAATGATTCTAGACAAGATAAGAATTAAGAGGGGGGTTAAAAATTTTGAAAATTTGGGAAAACAGTTGCAGCTGCAACAGACCCTTTGGATGCCTTTAACAGTATGGGCATTTGGAAACAAACTATATGGTGTTTCAACCAATGCTTTATTGTTATAGCTAGTACTAGAGACCATCATAGAACATGATTATTGAAAGACAACTTTGATCTAAGCGATGATCGTTTTGATTAGTCGAGAGCCTATCCTTCTCATCATTCAAATTTCAACCAACTAGTTGAGCACTCAAAGTCCCCTTTCCACCAAGTTTATGATTGATGGACTTCCAAGTATTGCATATGCTCTTGGTTATAAAGGTGCCTTTGATGTTTGCAATATTTTCTAGGAATTTTCCCTCTTTGGAGCTCCCCTCATTACATTGCTCCTCCAAAGGATTTTTGAAGCTTCATTGCCCTCCATTTTTTAGTGATCCATTTTGCACACAACGCTTGGGCTTGGGTATGGGTGTGGATCATCCCCAAACCTCCCCAGTCCCTTGACGAGGAAATTAAAGTCGATTTGATTTTGTGGAATCCTTGATTGAATAAATACTTGGCCCACATGGAATTTCTTAGAAGCTTATTGAACCTTCGATATGCATTATGGGATGGATTTCAACATGATGAATGATAGACATGAGTGGTTGCCAACACATTCCTGTTTAAATTTGGTCGTGAATGTCATAGGTTTTGTAATTCAGATGTCTACTTTTTTGTTTTTAATTCTCTATATCACTGATTAGTTTATTTCACAAGTCCTTTGGAGAATCTTGAAAAGCAAAAGAAAATTTGAAGAATTTCAAAACTAGACTAGGTTGGATTAGAGATCATCCTTTTTGCTAGGTGCTAGTCAAGGGGACCACTTAAAGAAATGTGTTTCCTCCTTAGAGGTCGCGAGTTCGAATTGGATGCATTCCAATTTTTGCTGAGCATAGGCCTCCTCCTGTTTCCCCAAAGAGAAACTTTAACAATATAATCTCAGAAAGATGACAATCCAGAAATTGATTCTCCAGATTCTTTACCAAGGACACTTTTTCTTCTAATGTTTTTTCCTTGGTCTCACTTTAGTACCTGTGTTTTTTCCATTCCTAATATTACAGCTAATATTTTGAAAAACCTATATTGCTTATCTTCCTATTTTGATGCAGTATGAAAAATGGTTTTAAACTTAGTTCTGAGACTAGGGTTCAAAACCCCATGAGAAGGCGTGGATGAGGCCAGGTGAAAGTCATGGGTGATTTTGATGCCATAGAAACACCCCTCATAGTGGGGCCACTTTTTATCATTACACACATATCTAAGAGTTGTACTATGAACCGATGATGTTATAACAATTCATGTTCCAAATAAGCTGATCTAAATAGGTCCTCATGCTTTTATTAAGGTTGTACTCATAGTATTGTTATGAATAATGATAGAGTAGTCATAGTTATTGGTCTGTCTCTATGATACTAATGAATGATCATACTGAAAGACCACTGTAAGCAGCATTTTGAAAAATCTTGGGAATTATGAAATTTGTAGTATGTACTTTGTCAAGTCTCTTGCAATGGCAATTTATAGAATTTGAAATTGCTATGTTGAGCTGCTGGTTAATTGAATATTGTTAGAAGATGTTGCATCCTTCTGTGTTAGTCATAAATTTTGAAATATTTGTGCATGGTGTTCCTTTAGTAAAAGGGTCTGTATTAGCGACTCATTGGGTTGTAATTAGGTACTATAGAGTCATCTTTATATTTTCATTGTCAATATTTTTATAGCATAGTTGTTCGGTTCTTGCTTTCTTATTGTTTTTTGGTATGGATAAATCTCAGGTTTTTCAGTAGAGTCACTTGCTCCCGGGCATGAGCTAGGATTCTCGGATATACCTGCCACTATTGCAGCAGTTAAAAATCCCACATCAAAGATAGAGTACGATGAATCTAATCATGAGCGTTTTACCCTTGGGGATCCTAGTAAGAGAGCATTTACCTACTTTGTCTTGACAAGTGGAAGATTTGTATATGCCTCCTTTATCCGATTGATGGTTCTGAAATTTATTTTGAGTATGTCTGCAAGTAAGGATGTTCTTGCAATGGCATCTCTTGAAGTGGATTTATCCAGTATTGAGTCTAGGAGTACTGTCACAGTTAAGTGGCGTGGAAAAACTGTTTTTATTAGGAGACGCACAGAAGATGACATCAAGTTGGCAAACAGTGTAAATGTGAATGCTCTGCGTGATCCCCAGGAAGATTCCAAAAGCGTTGTAAATCCAGAGTGGCTTGTTGTGATTGGTGTTTGTACCCACCTTGGTTGTGTTACGTTGCCCAATGCTGGGGATTATGGAGGTTGGTTCTGCCCTTGTCATGGATCCCATTATGACATATCTGGACGAATTAGGAAGGGCCCTGTACCTTACAACCTTGAGGTTCCAACATACAAATTCTTGGAGGATAACAAAATGTTAATTGGTTGATCTACATGCAAAGCTATCATGTCCGAACATGGGATTATGCTACTAGATCGGTTTTCTATTGTGATCTTTGGAAGCTTTTCACCACTTATTTTATCATGTTGTTATCTCAATAAATTTTAGATACATAATTGTTTCTGTTATTCATTTTAAGAATGATCATTCAATCTTTTGGTCTGGCAAGTTTGGTTTTTCCATTACCTATCTCTTTGGGATCCTATTGATTTGTCATATACTTAAATTTGTTTTAAAACTTAAAAGTATTCTAACTATTAGAGTTCAGTGCAATTCTTGAATATGGATATGCTACGTTCTGAACAACTCAAGAAAATAGGATCTCATGATTATTGCATTCTTATTAGATATAATTCTTTATAAGAATTAGAAAAGTTGTGACTTCATCATCATGATGAAAATTTTGGGTCAAGTTTTATTCTCTAGGGAAATATTTAAGACAATCGCAATATTTCATTAAGATTTATTATGAAAGAATCTGTGGTACTACTATCCCAAAGATAGATTGAATGACATTGAATAGTCCACATAATTTGGTTTTCTGTATATGGAGGATTTATGCTTGTTCTATTACATACAGATTATTTATCAATCTTAACAATTATGGGTTGTCCCTTTAAATGCAACCGGTGTTGCTTCTTGGTAGGTCACTTTTGCTTTAGCAACTTCATGGAGGTGGTTATTTTGCCCAGTATAATCAACGTTATACTGCCCAATGAAGAGTTCATTTTTTGAAGTAGTGTTTTCAATACGAATATTATAAAGCATATTCCAATGTTGTTTTTTCTCTTTAATGAGATAATTTATTCTTTTTTTACATCTCTTGTTTAATTGAATTGTTGTTCTTGATCAGAAACCATTGGATACAGTTTCTTGTTTCTCATTTAGTAATTTCAAGTCTATATATTTGTTGGTTGAATCTGGTGCATATAAATTCTTGTGTTACTTCCAACGGTCATGGTGGGTTTAACACTGAATTTTAGTAAAAACCCTCTTTATTGGATACTCCAGATCTTTTATTGATCTGATTCTTGCAAAATTTAGTAGAAGACCTTAAAGTTAGTGAGTAATATGTAGCTATTGTTCTCGACTTTGTACATTTTTACACCAAAGGTGTTATTTAAGGGGATGCCTTCCTCAATAGGTTTCGTCATCGACTCATTGTCTGTCGATGACCTGTGAGGAGCCTCCCCATGTCCACATACTCCTCGTAACTTATCCTCTTATCCGTGACGACAGGTTGACGACCCGTATAAAGCTATCACTGATATGGAAGTTCAAGCTCAATGCCTCGAGGACAGAAGTGTGTGCCCCTGTTCCTGCACAGATTTGCGGATCTTATTAACTAGATCATTATGTATTTTCTTTCAGATCGCAGCCTTGGAGAGTATGGTAGTTGGAACTTTCGATTCCAATATTATTCTCCTGGCATCAAGCCTTAAAGCCTTCAGTTTCCAAATCTAAGCCTTTGCGTTGCAGTTCTGTATCCCCACACTCTTGAAAATCCAGATTATTCACGCGTTCTGCACTATTTCTAGCTCCAGTGCCACCTGAGTCTTCTTATCTAAAATTGTGGTGCACAACGCTAGCCATCCCATGTTCTAGACTAGGACATATTCAGGACCCCATGGCAAGGACAAAGGGGTTTTCTAAATACATAATATTGGCTCTACATAAAGGACAATTCGCATGTGACCTTAGCCAAACATCAATGCAGTTAATATGGAATGCATTGCTGCATTTGGGAAGAAGCCTGAGAGCCTCATTCTCCTGAAACTCCACCAGGAAAACTGCACACTCCATTTTGTCTATGAGCTTCTCTGCTTTAGTGAATCTGCAGAATCTGCACAGAGGAATGGATCTGATTATAGCTTCATCTAGGCCATATGATTGAATAATTATCTGCCAGCCTTCTAGGTCTTGGAATCCTTCCAGTGAATAAGCATCGACTTGTATATTCTCTTCAGAGTCCAAACTCCTACGTTTCCTTTTGAAAAAATGTATTTTCTCTTCAGAGTCCAAACTCCTACGTTTCCTCCTTCTATCGAGAAGCTTTGCAATACTAAGAAAAAATCTTGTAGTAACTTACCACCACTAAAGCGCTGCCTAGAACTACAACAATGGCTATCAGGGCAGGACTGATGGTGGTGGTGGCGTAGTTGTGCTTGGTAGGTCCTTTACTTATGGCTGCATTTGGTGAGGCTCCCCATCCAAACTCATATCTACCTGCTGAAATTTCCCTTGGACGAGATTGTTGTGGAGGCAAACTCGTGGCGAATTTCTTTAACAGATCTACTTCAAACCTATAAATTTGTTGAAAATACATAGATGTAATTAGTTACAATGTTTGTGGAGAATGAAGGATAATAAACCCACTACAAAATCATAAATAACGCCACTACACATTCAGAGTGAATTGATGTAACTACACAAAATTGATGAGAAAAATGCAAATCACCTCAGAGAAAGTGTATTCATGGTGTGTGTGCTAAGCTCTGCAAAATGATGGAATAGCTTGCCCATTAGGAAAATAGAGTCCATGGGTACACAATTTTCATGAGTTTTTGATCCTGTTAAGGTAAAACCAACACTTTCTAAACTTTGAAATCGAACCGATATTGAATGACAGACGCCTAGCCTCGGGACTGCCAAATGTTATGGATTTCTTAACTGATATTGAATGACAGACGCCTAGCCCCGGACTGCCAAATGTTATGGATTTATTCTTTCAGGATTTTGATTATAAAAGCCCTAGATTAGAAAGCAACTCGAACATGACCCAGTAATTTCTAAATTGTAGCGACAATAGAAATTTATTTGCCAGTAGTTATTTTGTGCTTGTTTGAATACTTTGGCTGTCAAAATATAATAAAAGCAACAGCGGGAAGATTAAACTTTGCAAGGGTCGTCGAAAAGGACACATAAAATATTGTTAATGATTTTATTCCATTATAGGTTTGGTGAATACTGATGTTACGGCTGGCAAATCGAGTGTTCCCGCTAGCAAATAGCTATTCCAGGCAGCAGGATAATTCAGTGTGAACGTAACGGCCAGCTTGTGACAAGGTCGGTGGACCATTGTTCGTAAGGCAAACAGCACCATGCAGACTTGGACAATCAATCAAGATCGTGAGGCGAAATAGCTTAGAGTTAGTTTTAGGGTGGAAAATGGGGTAACCGTATCATACAGTAAACAGATCCACATTCAGGTCCACTTTGAAATTGGAAAAATTAATAGGGAATCAAAAGTGGACACCCAATGCCCCACCAATCATGCTATTGACGGAATGGTCTGATGTCTGTGATTACATTGAGGTCGTGGACTAAATATTAAAGTTGTTGAAGGATCATTTCGTAAATGACATTGGAAATTATGGAAGGGTGAATATTAAGATGTGCAATCACTTTTAACACATTATTGTTTGACATAAATTCAGTGTTTTAAGTATCTGGCCATGATCAATGAGGAACCTGAAACGTTCTTTAAGTTTTCACTTTAAATCTTCATATTCATGTTAAATCTTTTTGTTTTAGGTTTTATAATATTTAACCTTGTCCTTCTTTATAGTATGCCTTGCTTTTAGATTTGAAATAGCTCCTATTTCCTTCATAAAAATACATGTCAACTATTTTTTTGGTTAAATGAATTTTTGGTTATATGCTATAAGTAATATGTAGATTAAAACTCTGATATAACAT
>LPNX010297009.1:21446-35028 GCA_001517045.1 Pseudotsuga menziesii | reverse complement strand
AATCAAGTCTTATATCAATACAATCATTTATTTTGGCAAAAAGAAACAACAAAACTGGAAGAGGAAATAGAACTGAGTCCGCTAACTTCTTGGACAAGATCAAAAGGAGAAAGCCACAGTATCCACTTCTTCCTCATTCACAAATTTAGAAAAGCATAAAGTGCCCATCTGCATGGATAAGACCTCCTTAGAAATTTCATTAGCCTTCCTATTAAGCTATCTGTAAATATGGGTGAAATTTGTCCACTAGAACAACTAAAGAGAATCCTAAATTTGATGGAGAAGGCGTCAAAGCCTTATATATATATATATATATCATTTTTCCTATTATCCCAATCTATCACAACTTTCGAATCACCCATTACTTGAATGTTGTTAACTCTTTTTAAATTTGAGAAGTGAAGTAACGTCCATAAAGTTGTGAACTCTGCCTTCATGTTAGTTCCCCCGCTCGGGGTGTAACAGATAAGAAAATAGTGGGACTAGTTCAAATAAAGGGATACACCAAATCTGCATATAGTTGAACAACCTTGACTGGACCCATTGAAATAACCCCAAGGATTTAAATAGTCTAAATAAGGCATGCCAGGTACACGAGGCTTAGGATCTTTTCGCTCCACTTTGAACTCTCTTGAAATATTTAAGATCGGTCATGTTGTTGGGGCCACATGAACATCACAAATCCTGAAAAATACTAGAGTTTTGAGACCACTAGATGTTGTATACAAAAATGCTTGGAAAGGCTTTGTAATTTCTTACTATCATATCCCAATACCATGATTGAGATATACAAAAATGCGCAGAGTACGTGGAGGGGGGAGATTCAGGATGGCTTGAACCTCCAAAAAAACATAATTATTAAAGAAAAAAACATAGAAAACATCATTAAAACACCGCCTTAGTTAGATTATTTTTAACATATATCAACATATTTATCTACATTATTTCATGTTAAGGTGTCAATATCCCATCAAAGTCTTATCTAAGCATATTTATATACATCATTTCATTGCTATTGATAAAAATGTTTCCTGGATGCGAGTGTCACATGTTTTGATGTTTGTGATTATGGCCTTGGGTGGTGGGATGACAGGGTGGCGAGGATGTCACCTTGTATTAAGGGCCTTTGTCATCCCCCAGGTTGCAGTTAAGGCTCATCGATGACGAGGTCGAGGGTATTTGCGCTGGCGAGGAAGGAAGTTTTGGGAATTTACACTCAGCATCTAGAGATGGCCCTACAGTCATGTCAAGGGTTGTAAGTCCCATTTTTCCGTCACGTCGAGGGTTGGAAGGGGAATCGTCACCTTAACTCTCGATTAATGGCTTCTCGGCTCAATTGTGTTATTGACTGGTTTATGGTTCTTGCGAGGGAAGTCATGGGGCCCAATTTCCTGGTATCATGTTTGGATCTATCTCATATCCTCTCGGGCCTGGTTCGACATTGATATACCCTATTGGTCTTTCCCACCGTATTTCTCCCACTGGAACTACCATCCTCGGCCTGTTTCTCAAAACTATTACTGCGTCTCTGGTCAATCCACACAGGCTGCTTTGCACACCAGTTTGTGTCTGGCCCTTCAGTTGATACAAACGCTGAGAGAAAATATTGGCCTCGAAGTTAAGCTTCATCACTATACAACCATGTCCCAACATCATGGCATGCCTCGCCGGGGTAGCAGTGGAAGAGGACACGTTCAATGTGGTTCGCATCTAATGCAGGAAGATGGCTATGACATTGGCGTTTCCATGCCAATGCAAACATTGATTGACAAGTGGGAAGCTAGGTTGATCAACGAACACTTGTCCAAAGGCATTGGAGGGGGATGTATCAATCTTTAATGGATTGTTAAGAACATGATGGGCTCCCTCATGGAATATATGGCTGGCACTTGGAACTACACTCGAAGTTCAGTTCTCCAAAAAAAAAAAAACAGGTTGTTTGAACTCGACACTTAGCTAAACAAGCAGGATGCGACTACGGTGTGGAAATGCCTGGCTCTGGGTCTTTGCATGCTATAAAATAATGAAAGGGTTAGTGGCATCGTCATAGGGGCACCCATGACTTTCGTGGACATGATCTTTGTATTGGTTACGCCTCTCTCGTCGTCTATTCTGTTTCCAATACCTTCCAGCATCACTCAACAAAGCAACAAACGTGTCTGTGACATTAAGGTATCGGTTCGCAAATCCTCTCCTCTTCCTGTTAAGCAGCCTGAAATCACAACTGATGAGGATTTCCTAGGGTTTTTCCTATCATTGAGGAGAACCCGGTCCCTTAATCTTGGAGCCGATGAAGAACTTGTAGCCTGTTTGGATTACCTCTGTTTTACTTGTTCATTCTGTTATTTTTTGTTTTCTTTCAGTGTATATCCATATTTATGTTTATATGTTTATGAAACTGATATGTATTTTGAAGTTTAGTATTCGACCCCCATCTTCTATATGGGTTATCGTGCCATATTTTGTAATGGAACTAATTTTCTTACTATTTTGATGGGTTGGGATGGAAGGTTTAAACCACCCCAACAATATGTCCAGGATTGTTTTTGTTAGCACTCACAATTGTACCCAAGGTTGCAGAAGGTAAATCCCAAGGTAACAATAGAACCACTTTAAGAAAGCCTAGTTGGATTCTTCCTTTCTAGAGAGGGATCTTTCATTATTTTTGATAGGGCCATATATAAAACTAAAATAAAATTTAGATTATGTTTGTGGTTGAAACGAGGCAAGCATACATTGGGCTATGGAGTCACAAGTATTCATGAATCACAGAACAATTTGCAGATAAAATACTACAAAGGAAAGGTAGCACTCAGTTACAGTAAAAATGTTGTTGGTCTGGTGATAAAGAAGAAAGAATGACAATCCATTAACACAGAGCACCGAAAAGATGAATTCTGCATTAAATTTGGTTGAAAGGATTTGTGGATATCTGAAACAATAGTCAGAGGATAAACATGTATGAATTCTGAACTGTTACGCACTTATTCCATATATGAAGAACACATAATGGCAAGTTTTACAGGAAAGACATACACAAGGGAAAGGAAATAACAGACTGTAACTATGAAATACACAGGAATCTTTGCAGCAACATGCCATCATTTGGCTCTGCAATTTTATTAACGATAGATCTCAAAATGCATAACACAAAATATCATGGGTTCCAACCTTGTCCTCCTCTATTGAGGATATATTTATAGCTTCATAGGCTCCCGAGACCAACCTCGAAACAAAGCCAAAAACAATTGCAGCATGGAAATGAAAATCTTAACAAAATTTTGATTTGGAAGATTCGCCATGATCATAAAAACAAATCATAAAATCACGTTCGAATGCACATAGTGGATCAATTTTGGAATTTTGACAACAGGGACTCAGGATCGCTTGCTGAAAATGACAGTCAGAACCTCTCCAATGGCCTGCAACAGTTTCGATCTTTCTTTCTTCTTCCACCTGTGAAATAAACCTCAGCCGTAGATCATGATCTACGAGACATCTTAACTGTCCAACGATGCATCCCCTAGCTGATTTTGCAACCCGCCAACTTGATAAACTTCCTGTTTATTCTCATTGCAAAATCAATTCTAGCCATAGATCAAAACTCTGCCATGATCTCCACCGTCCAAAGTGTGGGAGTCTACAAGATTTCACAGCCTCGAACTATTTTATCTCTCGTGCATGTTTCGGCTGCGAAATGCACACCCACCATAGATTTGGATTGAGCGTTGATATTGACCGTTTGAATATGCACCATCACTCTCCATAAACTGACTTTTGCACCTCCAATTTTTAGTGTGATATCCAATGGGGAGGGGACACATCATTTACGCACGTTTCCCATCGCCCATGCACCCTCCAACTTTGAGTGTGCAAATTTACCCAGTGAAATCAATCTCCATTGTAAATCTGAGATAAAGGATAATCTATGTCGTTGAAAGCTGCAAGGCCTACCAAGGTCTGCATATCAGGAGGTTTTCTTACCTCATGCACATGTTCCCCTTTTCCTGCACCGCCGATCTTAGACAGAGACCTTCCCATTCATTGACATGAGGTCTGCAGAAAGCAGAAAGCGGGATTCTACCTTTTCCTCGACCAAAATCCTATGTCTTCTGCTTTTCGATGTTTTCCCTTCCGCCTTTTTCTTTCTGCTCTATCGATCTCTGCAAGATTCATTTTCAGCCGTTGATATGGAGTAAAGACATGAGCTGTGGAAGGCAGAACTTCAACTTTTCACGACCAAATTCTTATGTTTTTCGCTTTCCTCTTTTTCCCACTCCGCCTTTTTCTTTCCGCACCATTGATCTATGCAGGAGCTTTCCGGATCATCAATCCTGCGGATTGCGGAAGGCCGAAGTTTTAACATTTACGACCAAATTTTTGTCCCTTTTCTACATCTACCTTTCCACTTTCACCTTTAACGAAAAGTGGAAGGTGGATTTTCCAACTTTCGCGACTACAATTCTATCTTCTCCACTTCTGCCTTTTTCTAGACCGTTGATTTGTGCGGAAGTCATCCCTGACCATAGATTTTGTGAATCGCGGAAAGCGGGACTTCAAATTTTCACAATAAAATATTTTGGTACTTCCTCTTTTCGATCTCCTCTCTTTTTTTCTTTTTTGAGTTATGGATATTTTACAGAAGTGTTCTGAGTCGTCGAATCTTGGACTACGAAAAACAGAAGTTGGGATTGCAACTTTTATAACCACATTTGTACCTCTTTCGCTCTTTCGCTCCGTATTTTCCTTTGGCAGAAACAATTTTCAGCCTTTGATCTTCTCTATTGTGCATCCAAGCCATCCATTCGCTACATAACCTCGTTAACATTTATCAAGGTCATATGATAAGGAAATTTTTATATCTTATTCCTTCAAGTTTATTGGCCAAATCCCTTACCAATTATTTAGCCTAAAAATGGTGCTAACAACTGGCTCCAACTAGGGATGTTATTGTCCCTACGAGGTAGCAAAGAACCCTATAGACAAGGTGCCAAATCCATTGGTATGTTCCCAACATTCCAAACCTCAAACTTCTTCTTTTTTTTGTAAGTAAAAATAAAGAAAAATAGAGACATGGCTACCTTTCTAGATCTTAGGGCCTTCTCTTCGGGCTTCAAATCCTCTAGATCACCGTTTTTACTGTCTAAAAAGTAAATAAATATATACAACTATGATACAAAAATTACCTCCTCCCTCGGGACAAGTAATGTTTGAGAAACCTTCCATTGACTGGACCTCCTTTCAGCTGAGACCCATCTTGATGTCGTAGAATGAATGCATTCTCACCTCTGTATGCTTCAATGATATGAGGACCTACCCACATGTGATCAAACTTCCCATGTTTATCTTCCCTAGGAGCATCCCACTTCAAAACCAAATCCTCAATCTAGAATTGTTCTTCCTTTACCTTCCTATCAAAAGTGTTCTTCATCTTTTCTTGATGTATTTGCACTTTACCATAGGATTTGTCCCTCAACTCATTCAATTCTATGATATGATATATTCTTCTTTGCACATGATTTGGTTCATTTGTTCATGCAATAAATTCATGACTGGCACTCCCAAAGATGCTAGAAAAACCACCTCGACCCCATTGCTCACCATTCCAATTGCTCGTTTTGTGCTGGTTCTGTTAGCCCACAAAGCATATTTTAGCTTTGTATGCCAAGCTCTTTTGTTATCCTCCAACAACTTCCTAATGATTTTCACTAGGATTTTGTTTGAAGATTCATCCAGTTCATTTTCCTGTGGATAGTATGCAGTAGAATGATTGAGACTAATATGATACTTTGACAAAAACTTATCATTTTATTAGATTTAAAAGCAAGTGCATTGTCTGTCACAATACTTTTGGGACAACCAAATCTAGCCAAAATATTATCTTCTAGAAAGCCCATAATTACTACATTTCTGGCCCTTCTTGTAGGTATTGCTTCAATACACTTAGTGAAGTAGTCAATTGTTGTTAATATCCATCTATGTTGTCCTGAAGAATTGGGATTTATTTCCCCAATAAAATCCAATCCCCACTGCTGAAATGGTGCTTCTACTAATATTGGATTGAGAGGGAGGGGAACCACCTTCCTCTTACCATAAAAGATCTGGCATTTCTGACATGTAGTAGTATCCTTGTAAACATCTGAAAATATTGAAGGCTAGTAAAAACCATCTCTCAAAATCTTGTTTGATGTCACCTTCCATGAATGATTCCCACCACAATTTCCCTTGTGAAATTCCTTCATAGTCTGCTTAGCTTCATTCTACAGGAGGCAATTGAGTAAAACACCACCATGATCTTTCCAATAAAGGTATTGATTCAGAATACAAAACTTGGCAAATTTCAACTTTACTGACCTTGATCTTGTTTTGCTTAACCCTGTAGGAGCCTATAAATTTTGAAACACATACACAATATAAGAATACCATGGAGATACAGAGAAATCAAGTATTACCTGTGCCTCTTCATCAAGACGATTTGAATGATTGGTCAAGAAATTTAGCTGCAATGATTCAAAGTTGGAATTTGTCATCATCTTTTCAAGTCCTTGTCCTTTAACTAGCTTGGTGGGATTAATTTCAATGTCATACTCCAGTAACACAGCAATCCACTTTTCTCTTTTTCCCTCTGGATCTGGCTGTGTGAGAATGATCTTCACCACATTCTAGGAACGTAAGCAATGATATGTGAATGAAGAACATAAACTCTAAAATCTTTCAAAGATTTAATCAGAGCATATTCTTGTTTTTCCATAATGTCATATTTCAACTCTCCATCTCTTAACACTTTACTAAAAAATGCTATAGTTTGTTCAACATTCTGATTGTTTCTCTGTAATACTACTCTAGCAATAGTGTGATCAAAAGCATAAGAAAAGATAAAAAAATATTTGTTAAAATATGGACTTACTAGAACTGGTGTTGTTTAATATCTTTGAAAGATCTCCTTGTGTCTATTGTCCACTTTATCTCGCGATCCCTTTTCAGCATATTAGAGATATTCATTAGTATCTCAACAAAACTGGGAATAAACCTTCTCAAGAAATTTACCTGTCCAATTAATGATTGCACTTCCTTTTTATTTCTTGGCTCCTCAACTTTCAAGATTACACTGATTCTCTCTGGATCAATCTTTATACCATCCTTTGAAATATGATTCCCTAGCAATTTTCCTTCCTCCAATGCAAAATTTGATTTTTTGGGATTTAATGATATTCCATACTTTTTACATTTCAGAAAAAATTTCTCAAAATGTATAATATGCTCCCTTTCATATCTTGAGTACACAGTGATATCATCCATGTAGACAACCACAAATTTATCCTTTTCCTCTGCAAAAGTAATGTCCATGGCACGCTGGAAAGTGGCCCCTGCATTCATTAAACCAAAAGTCATTTTGGAATACATAAATGTACCCCATGGTGTAGTAAAGGCGGTCTTTTCTTGATCCTCAGGAAACACTTTGATCTGATTGTATCCTGAGAAACCATCCATAGTTGAAATCCTTTCAGATCCCACCACTTTCTGAAAAATATGTTCCATCTTAAGCAAAGGGTAATTATCCTTCAAAGAGACTTTGTTAATATTTCTAAAATCTATGGAAAGCCTGATTGTACCATTCTTTTTCCTAACAGGAACCAAAGTCACAGCCCATTTGGAAAATCTCAGGGTCACTATAATCTTGGCATTGAATAATTTTTTAATTTCCTTCTCAATAACAGAAGGCATCATTGGATTAACTCTTCTCAAACTCTATCTGAAAGGTTTCTCACCGGGTTTTACTGGGATTGTATGTTGTATGATAGAAGTATCATCAAATTAGCATAGTATTCTTTTTCTTTGATAGACAAATTTTTTGACAGCTTTATGATCCTTGGATTTTCTTCAGTTCCTATATTTTTCTCCTCAACAACATCATCAGCAAGCTTCATCTTTGGATCTCTAGAAACATCATTTTGATCAAAAAACTTCTCTAAAGGGATTAGGCCTTTAGGGATATGATTACTCTTCAACTGAACTATATCCTTCCCCCCTCGTGAGTTTTTAAGCTTTTTGTTTTCAACAACTTCTTCTTCACTCTCCGCAACATCTCGGAAGTTTTCAAAATTGTCATTTTCACTATCTATCTGAGTATTTACAAACTCACTAGACAGCTCTAAAAATATTTTTATCTAGATATCATCTTCAAATACTTGCCAGTATTTGGAATTATCTGGTATGGAGGGTCTATTCACAATATCAACTTTATACTTTCTTTGGCCAGCAGTGGGAGTTTTAAATTTACCAGCAGCAATAGCTAAAGAGTCAGCTACGGTGTTTTCATATCTAGGAATCACTTTGATTTTATGCTCCGTAAAACAGTTACCAAACATATCCCATACCTCATTTCTATAAGCCCTCATTTCGGGATGTTTGGTCTGATAACTATCATTCACATGGTTTATTACAAGATTTGAATCTCCCATGAATTGTACCCTCTTAGCTCCCATATCCTTCAAAGCATTCAATCCTAGTAATAAAGCTTCATACTCTACCACATTATTGGTACATTCAAAAGTTAACTTATATGACAGAGCCTTAAAATCCATGATAGGAGAGATAATGTATACACCATCACCAACACCAACTTTTGCCACATATCCATCAAAATACATAGTCCAGAGACCCTCTTATTTCAGTTTCTTTTCCACAACCTCTTGTCTCTTTGCAGACTCTTTCTCTTCCTTAACTTCAATGGGTACAGGAATTTCAGGATCACAGGGAAAACCCTCATTAAAGAAAATGGAAGATCCCAAGTCAGTATGAACAACATAAATAGCATGATTATCTAGTTTTTCTTGGTTGCTAACTACATAAGGAGATCTTTTCTCACAATATAAACTTTTATTCCCCCCATCCATAGGAATGGCAACATAAGACATATCCATTTGCAATCTTCCTTTCAATTTAGAAGTCCAAGAACTTGACAACAATACACCAAATTTAGGAGGAATGTCTGCTACAACAACTCCATTACCACAATCTTAGATGGAATTTTTGTCAAAGTTACCACCATATCTTTAATCAATCCAAAACATTTCACCTTCCTAAAATCAAAAGAATACAAATCTTTATATGGTCTAGTAACTTCTAGTCCCAAACATATTCTACCACTCCTTGGGGAATTAAATTATGAGATGCACCAGAATCTATCATAGCATTGTGCACAATCATATCATGTACATTTAAACTTAGGTAAAAAGGAGGAGCTTCATCATCATCCACATTTTCAATTTTTGACCCAAAGACAATGGTAGGAGCATCGTCATCCACCTCTAAGATATCTGGTTGAAATTCTCCCTGACTCCTGACCATGTCTGTTATTTTGTCTCTATATTCCCTGTTTCTTAATAATTCATTGAAAGGAATGGAAACTTTCAATTTTGAGAGATCTGTTTGCAAGTTAAAAGTGGAAACAACTTTCTCTACATCCACCAGTGCTGGTGGTTTCACTCCTTTTGTTTTTTCTATTTTATTTTATGATTCTTTATATACAATGGGTTCTTTTTGTTTTTCACTTCTGTTTTATGTATTTTGTTAACTACTAGAAGGTTGATTTTGATTGAACCTTCCTTTATTTACAATAACATCTCTATTTCTCAATTTGATCTTTATCTAGACATCAACTATGGCATGAAAATATCCTCTTCGGTACTACTCTGACTCTTCCTCAAAAACATTATTGGCATCCTCCTGGGAAAACATACTATGTTCTTCCTCTGTGAGGTATATTTTAGATTCCAAGTCACCAAAATGGTGAATATGATCCTCAATAGATTCAACCTCATCTTCATCTACAACATATTTCTCAAGAAAAGGCGGCCTTATTTGTTGATCATCTGTATTTCTAGGATTCCTCATATCTCTCTATCTAATTTGTAGAGGTGGGGGAGGATTGGACCTTCTGAAGTTTGGGTTTCTTATTTGAGTTTCATTATGTTCTCTGTTCAATGGGATATTATCCACAGTCAGCCTATCCATCATCTTTTCCATTGTTTCCAACATCATTTCGAATTTTACATCATTTGAAGAAGCAGCATCAGAAGCAAAAGGTACATTTTCTTCTCTAGCTTTCCTTGTTTCTACTTTCTGCTTTATTTTTCCACTTGCCATCATATTAGCTTCCACTTATAAAGCATCTTGAAACATGGAAGACTTGCTGATTTTCTCTCTCTCAATAATAATGCAAAGTCACCATCAAACGCATCAGCATAATGTAGTTTTGCAAAGCCTACAAGGGGTTTAATAGCGGCAGGAATAGAGTTATATACCCTCATAAATCAACTAGAAAACTCGTGTACATATCCAAAACCTCCTTTCTTAATATTAGTACATTGGGAAAGCAACTACAAAGGACTTGTCTTATCACCCCATCTTTCTAAAAATAAAGTTTGGAAAGCCTCAAATGTGGCAATGGACCTAGCAGGTAGATCTCTAAATCATTTATTTGCCTCTCCTAACAAACTTAGTGCAAACAAACTCATCTTAATATCATCTTCATCAACCAGATCCAAGTCCACATAATCATCAAATCTATCAACATGTTTTCTTGCTGTGAAATTTCCATCTCCATCATAGAAGGGAATTTTTTGGGCATTATTTTGAGGAAGGTCATGCAGTAAAGTAGGTAAGGCCAATGGATCAAACCTAGCAGCCATTTGTCTAGGTGGATTTGTAACAAGAGGAGGAGCTTGAAAGGCTGGAGGGGTTTGAATAGTTCGTGCGATATAAGACTACAAGTTTTGAATAACGATGTTTCTTTCTCCATTTTTCACTGAGTTTTGAAGATTGTGCCAAAGAGAATGAAGCAAATAAGATTCTAACCTACTGGTATTAATTTATGTTTCCCTCAAATCATATTCAGATTTTTATTTTAACAAGGATCTTCCAAAATTTGTTTCCCTCCCAAAATATTGAATGCTATGAAATTCTTGAGAAGATGAAGCACTAAACTGAGAAATATATATTTGTTCTTTTCCCTTATTTCTAAGAAATCTTTTTGGATTTTCCACACTCAGTAATGTTTCAGTGTTAGGGTTACCTCGTGTATGTGACCTCCTGGGAGCTAGGATGCCTTTTGAAATATTGCTCAAAATCAATGTGGAGTCGCCAGGGAAAATATACAACCTATTTCAAATGCAGAAGTCTTTGTTTTCCCACAAAAACTCTTTCTTCTTGGAATCTTTGTTGTCTCCCAGGGCTGATTTACACTTCCGTTCCCCGACAATGGCGCCAATTTATTAGCACTCAGAATTGTACCCAAGGTTGCAAAAGGTAAATCCCAAGGTAACAACAGAACCACTTTAAGAAAGGGAGTTGGATTCTTCCTTTCTAGAGAGGCATCTCTCACTGATTTTTAATAGGGTCGGATATCAAACTAAAATAAAATTCAGATTATGTTTGTGGTTGAAACGAGGCAAGCATAAATTGGGATATGGAGTCACAACTATTCATGAATCATAGAACAGTTTGCAGGTGAAATTCTACAAAGGCAAGGTAGCACTTGGTTATATTCAAAATGTTGTTGGTCTGGTGATAAAGAAGAAAGAATTACAATCCATTAACACAGAGCACCGAAAAGATGAATTTTGCATTAACTTTGGTTGAAAGGATTTGTGGATATATGAAACAATAGCCAGAGCATAAACATGTATGAATTCTGAAATATTACACACTCATTCAAGATATGAAGAAAACATAATGGCAAGTTTAATAGGAAAGACATACACAAGGGAAAGGAAATAACATACTGTAACTACGAAATACATAGGAATCTTTGTAGCAACAGTCCAGCATTTGGCTCTGCAATTTTATTAATGATAGATCTCTAAATGCATAACACAAAAAAACTCACAGGTTCCAACCCTGTACTCCTCTATTGAGGATATATTTATAGCTTCATAGGCTCTTGAGACCAACCTCAAAATAGAGCCAAAAATAGTTGCAGCATGGAAATGAAAATCTTAACAAAATACTGATCTGGCAGATTCGCCATGATCATAAAAAAAAATCAGGAAAGCACGTTAGAACGCGCATAGTGGATCAATTTTGGAATTTTAACAGCAGGGACTCAGGCTTGCTTGCTGAAAATGACAGTCAGAACCTCTCCAACGGCTTGCAACAGTTTCAATCTTCCTTGCTTCTTCCACTCATGAAATAAAACTTAGTTGTAGATCCTGATCTACAAGACATCTTAACTTTCCAGCGATGCAACCTCTAGCTGATTTTGCAACCCGCCAACTTGATAAACTTCCTGCTTATTCCCATTGCAAAAACAATTTTAGCCATAGATCAAAACTCTGCCACGATCCCCACCGTCCAAAGTGTGGGGGTCTGCAAGATTTCGCAGCCTCGAACTATTTTATCTCTCGTGCATGTTTTGACTATGAAATGCACACCCAATATCATAGATCTCGATTGAGCATTGATCCTGATCGTTGGAATATGCACCATCACGTTCCATAAATTGACTTTTGCACCTCTGATTTTTAGTGTGATATCCAATGGGGAGGGGACACATCATTTACACACATTTCCCGTTGCGCATGTGCCCTCCAACTTTGAGTGTGCAAATTTACCCAGCGAAATCAATCTCCATCATAGATCTGAGATAAAGGATGATCTAGGCCGTTGAAAGTTGTGGGGCCTACCAAATTCCACATATCAAGAAGTCTTCTTACCTCGTAAACATGTTCCCCTTTTTTGCACCATCAATCTTATACAGAGAACTTCCCAGCCGTTGGTCTGAGGTCTACAGAAAGCGGAAAGTGGGCTTATACCTTTCCTCGACCAAAATCCTGTGTCTTCCGCTTTCCGATGTTTTCCCTTTCGCCTTTTTCTTTCTGCATCGTTGATCTCCTCAGGATTCATTTTCAGTCGTTGATCTGAGGTAAATATGTGGGCTGTGGAAAGCGAAAGGCGAAACTTCAACTTTTCACGACCAAATTCTTATGTTTTCTGCTTTCTGCTTTTTCCCTCTCCGCCTTTTTCTTTCCGCACCGTTGATCTATGCAGGAATGTTTCGGATCGTCGATCCTGCGGATCGCAGAAGGAGGAAGTTTTAACCTTTACTACAAAATTTATGTCCCTTTTCTGCCTCCGCCTTTCAGCTTTCGCCTTTAGCAGAAAGTGGAAGGTGAATTTTCCAACTTTCACGACTGCAATTCTGCCTTCTCTGCTTCCTCCTTTTTCTGGACCGTCGATTTGTGCAGAAGTCATCCCTGACCCTAGATTTTGCGGATCGCGGAAAGTGGGACTTCAACTTTTCATGATAAAATCTTTTGGTACTTTCGCTTTTCGATCTCCGCCCGTTTGTTCTTTTCCGAGCCGTGGATCTTTGGCGGAAGCATTCTGAGCCATCGGATCTTGGACTGCGGAAAATGGAAGTTGGGATTCCAACTTTTATAACCAAGTTTTTACCTCTTCCGCTCCTGATTTTCCTTTGGTGGAAATGATTTTCGGCCTTTGATCTTCTCTGCTATGCATCCAAACCGTCCATTCACTGCAAAACCTCATTAACATTTATAAAGGTCATATGATAAGGAAA
>LPNX010297009.1:4950-18141 GCA_001517045.1 Pseudotsuga menziesii | reverse complement strand
AATTATATTTATATTTAAAGAAAAATATATATCAGGAGGTCCATAAGATTATTCATAAAGAGAGATACAAAACACAAAAGGAGGACCAAACCATCTTTTCAGTTGATACAGTCAAGACTTATATCAATATAATCATCCATTTTGGCAAAAAGAAACAACAAAATTGGAAGATGAAATAGCACTGAATCCGCTAACTTCTTGGACAATATCAAAAGCAGAAAGCCATGGTATCCACTTCTTCCTCATTCACAAATTCATAAAAGCATAAAGTACCCGTCTGCATAGATAGGACCTCCTTAGAAATTCCATTAGCCTTCCTATTTAGCTCTTTGTAAATATGGGTGAAATTTGTCCATTGGAAGAACTAAAGAGAGTCCTAAATTTGATGGAGAAGTTGTCAGACATTACTTGAATGTTGTTAACTCTTTTTAAACTTGATAAGTGAAGTAATGTCCATAAAGTTGTGAACTTTTCCTTCATGTTAGTGCCCCAGCTCAAGGCATAAGAAATAAGAAAATAGTGAGACTGGTTCAGATAAAGGGATACACCAAATATGCAGATAGTTGGACAGCCTTAACTGAACCCATTGAAATAACCCCAAGGATTTTAATAGTCTAACTAAGGCATGCCAGTTACACGAGGCTTAAGATCTTTTTGCTCCACTTTGAACTCTCTTGAAAGTTTTAAGATCAATCATGTTGTTGAGGCCACATGAACGTCACAAATCCTGAAAGATACTAGATTTTTGAGACCGCCAGATGTTGTATACAAAAATGCTTGGAAAGGCTTTGCAATTTCTTACTATCATATTGTCACATGCCCCAATTTTGCAAAAATAATATTATCATATTTGATTTTATTTCAAGACAATATGTTAAATTTTATGCTAAGTTGTAATTGATGACTCAGCAGAGTCAAGGATATTGAATGTAACTCTGAATATTTTAATTATAAATAAAGAAAAGTTGAGACAACAGCTTGGGAGAGTTGTTAAAAGAGTGTTTACTGGTCAAGTTGGTGGAGGATATTGGGTGGAGAGCAAGTAGACAAGTGGCAGCATCCTCAAACACTTCCAATTGTTGTAGGTGGCAACCTCCCTACATTTGGGGTCATGATCCCCCAAGAAAGTGGGATCAGAGTAGGTGGCTCAATTAATGACAACTGACCCAAAAGACCTAGGCAATCTTAATAAAAATTCCCATTGAAGAGAGCTGAGGCTGCTCATTCCAGGGAGGTGAACATTCAGGTGAATGTACTTCAGAGGATTTCAATGGGAAGGGAATTTGTAGAAGGTGTTTGAGGGGTTAACTGCAAAAGTGATATGGTGCAGCTTTTCAGCTGAAGGATCTTGCTACTGAGTGTAGAGTGAATACTAAGTCATTGGACTAGTATATTGTTTGCTTGCTCTACTACTTCTCAGCCAAGGAGACCACGAACAGGATCAGGGGTCCTGAGGAGACGTTGTTTGAGCGCTCTCCAAGAGTTGGTAGGGAGGAACGGCATCCCAACGCTGTTGTTGTCCAGCTTAAACAGGTTCTACAGTCTTTTTATTTTTACTGTGTTAAATGTTTATATGTGAGACTAATTGATTAATAAATATTAAATGTTTAGTAGTGAACTGATAGATATTGTAATCTTTTAGTTTATTGAAACACTAAAGCTGAAATTGAGGAAAAATAATCCTAACCTGTGTTTTTCCACGTCTGGAATGGACCAGACCATACTCCAGCACAGGTAGTGTATGTTAAAATAGATGAAGGATATAATAGAAATATGGAATGAATAGATGTTTATGCATTTCATAATATCAGGGTAACCTATTCTGTATGTAATTTGTTATCAGAAAAGACCAATAACCTGTTTATATATGTTTCATAATAACCAGTTTCTGTAGGTAAGTACTTTAGAAAAGAAATAACAATAACTCACGACAAGTAGAAGGATCTTTTTATAAAGTACTCTAGTAGAAAATAGGTATATTTATACACAACACTTTGCTATCTTTTTGAAATTTAGAACTCACAGGATGGAAAACTGTGTTAGGTTACACATTATTTTTCTGTGTATTTTACTTAGTAACCTGTGCTTAGACAATAGAAGAAGTACAACTAAAACCTACTTGCTTACTTTCAGTACAACAAAGATATAAACTAATAAGTATATATAGTCTATTAGTAATCATAATAGTTTAAAGACTAACATGTACTATTAACTCAGGAAAATGATATGTGAAATTAATTATGATATTAAGAAAGAAAATGTATTTACTTAGTTTATTTATCTATTTATTTGGTTAACCAAACTAAGACAATAGTTACTATAAATAATAATAAAAAAAGGGTTTAGGAAAAGTATCATTCTTTATCAAAAACAGACTCTTTATTAAATTAATGTTTACGAATAATTCTAATGAAAACCTAGCTAACATTTCAGTAAAACAATAAGATTATGATAAATATTTAACAATACATGTCTTTGTAGAGCTCTACTGTAAATATTAACAGGTTTATTCTCTACAAAAGAAATACAAACATAGACATACGAACTGTTACTTCTAGTTACTGTACTTCTAACATTTAAGTGTTTAAAATACAAATTTAAGCAAACCCATTACACTATAATAACAATACTTAATAGTAATTGTTTTACAAATAACAGAAGCTCACATAATAAAACTAAAAGAATTATTTAACCAGAGTGTCATCAAAGGAGAAACCTAGCTCATATTTCTGAGCGAATGACAAAAGCTATAAATCATTTTCTGATGCAAATAGTTTAACCTTAGTTCAAACACCATTAACAAAAGTTTAAGCAATTAATAAACAATACATATTAATACACATTCGAATAAGATAATAAATCCGAGTACACAGAGTTACATAAACAACATAAGATAAACAGTCATATAAATAAATTAGGTTAGACTGAGTCTGAGCTCAAAAGGAAACCTGTATGTTTTCAAAAGAACTATGTATCATATGATAGGTCGTCAGGCTTTAAACTTTTATAGAGTACAAAAACCTACATTAAGCCAATGCACCCATATTGTAATATGGGGTTTAAAATCACAAAAACAACAAACCAAGTATCAAAAATACTTCTTATAAAATCTTTTTATACAAGAAGCAAGCTTTACAAGTCACGGTAGTGTGCCGGAGTCACCCTACTGAAGCAAGGGTTTTAAACAAAAACCAAAAAAAAAAACTAGTAAACTGAAGAACAACATCCCAAGAATGGGTAACAACCATGCCGTAATTCCTTCCATCTAGACACTGTCCCCTAAGGTCTGCACAAGTAGGGAGAGCCATTGGTAACCAGGGCTTACCCTGAGACAGAACGTCGGCCAATTTTTTTTGAAGTATTTCCTTCCAAGGGTTTTGCGAATTGTCACCAGCAAATAAGATTCAAAGTATAATTAGAATTTGGGTTTAGCACTGAATTCGTAATTTTATTCATAGCTTGCATTCTTTGTTTAAAGATGAAAGTGACCTGAACTGTGGGAACCGAGGTAAAAAAGTAGGCAAATCGAAACCTCACGCACAGCATCTATCGTTTTTCACCTGGAAGTAAAGATGAGGGAGCCACGAAGGAACAACAGCACTGCAACCAGCGTAAGAAGAAGCCAAACCCTCATTTTTCTACAGCGACAGAGATGACAGAGGACACCCAATGCAAGTTACATAGTCAACAAGAGAAAGAGCAAGTCAAAGCAGTGGCAAAAAGGCCATGACTTTAACCCTGTAACTAGTGACTGTGTAAAACAACCCACATGCACAGTGAAGTATAGCAGGAAACTTTCAATCACGAGCTATGGCGTGAACACTCACTCAAAAACAACGACCATTCAAAGTATTATGTAGATAGTGGAGATGGAGGAAAGCTACTACGAGCCTTCAATGGCCGCAGTAAAACCCAAACCATGCAAAGACCAAACCCTTGACAAAATAATGAGGGATAGGGTTGCAACGAAGACTTTTAAATCACGATTTGCATGGCAAGGAGAGTGCCATGTATACTCAGATCTTTTCACCTCTCTGTGCATCTTTTGTATAGTTATCACTGCAAACATTCAAATCAAATAATTAATAATCAATTACCTTATGCATGTAATGATATACATTTTCAACATAAAGTCAATACCATATCATTGCCAACAAGTCAATCCTCGACCTTGAACAAGGGTTTCTGATTTGAGTTTCATTATGTTCTCTGTTCAATGGGATATTATCCACAGTCAGCCTATATATCATCTTTTCCATTGTTTCCAACATCATTTCAAATTTTACATCATATGAAGAAGCAATAGCAGAAGCAAAAGGTACATTTTCTTCTCTAGCTTTCCTTGTTTCTACTTTATGCTTTATTTTTCCACTTTCCATCATATTAGCTTCCACTTATAAAGCATCTTGAAACATGGAAGACTTACTGATTTTCTCTCTCTCAATAATAATGCAAAGTCACCATCAAACGCATCAGCATAATGTAGTTTTGCAGAGCCTACAAGGGGTTTAATAGTAGCAGGAATAGAGTTATATACCCTCATAAATCAACTAGAAAACTTGTGTACATATTCAAAACCTCCTTTCTTAAGATTAGTACATTGGGAAAGAAGCTGCAAAGGACTTGTCTTATCGCCCCATCTTTCTAAAAATAAAGTTTGGAAAGCCTCAAATGTGGCAATGGACCTAGCAGTTAGATCTCTAAATCATTTATTTGCCTCTCCTGAAAAACTTAGTGCAAACAACCTCATCTTAATATCATCTTCATCAACCAGATCCAAGTCCACATAATCATCAAATCTATCAACATGTTTTCTTGCTGTGAAATTTCCATCTCCATCATAGAAGGGAATTTTCTGGGCATTATTTTGAGGAAGGTCATGCAGTAAAGTAGGTAAGGCCAATGGATCAAACCTAGCAGCCATTTGTCTAGGTGGATTTGTGACAAGAGGAGGAGCTTGAAATGTTGGAGGGGTTTAAATAGTTCGTGAGATATAAGGCTGCAAGTTTTGAATAGCAGTGTTTCTTTCTTCAGTTTTCACCGAGTTTTGAAGATTGTGCCAAAGAGAATGAAGCAAATATGATTCTAACCTACTGGTATTAATTTATGTTTCCCTCAAATCAGATTCAGATTTTTATTTTTAACAAGGATCTTCCAAAATTTCTTTCCCTCCCAAAATATTGAATGCTATGAAATTCTTGAGAAGATGAAGCACCAAACTGAGAAATATCTATTTGTTCTTTTCCCTTGTTTCTAAGCAATCTTTTTGGATTTTACACACTCAGTAATGTTTCAGTGTTAGGGTTACCTCGTGTATGTGACCTCCTGGGAGCTAGGATGCCTTCTTAAATATTGCTCAAAATCAATGTGGAGCCACCAGGGAAAATATACAACCTATTTCAAATGCAGAAGTCTATGTTTTCCCACAAAAACCCTTTCTTCTTGGAATCTTTGTTGTCTCCAAAATCTAATTTACACTTCCATTCCCCGACAATGGCGCCAATTTATTAGCACTCAGAATTGTACCCAAGGTTGCAGAAGGTAAATCCCAAGGTAACAATAGAACCACTTTAAGAAAGGGAGTTGGCTTCTTCCTTTCTAAAGAGCAATCTCTCACTGATTTTTAACAGGGTCGGATATCAAACTAAAATAAAATTCAGATTATGTTTGTGGTTGAAACGAGGCAAGCATAAATTGGGATATGGAGTCACAAGTATTCATGAATCATAGAACAGTTTGCAGGTGAAATTCTACAAAGGAAAGGTAGCACTCAGTTACAATCAAAATGTTGTTGGTCTGGTGATAAAGAAGAAAGAATTACAGTCCATCAACACAGAGCACCAAAAATATGAATTTTGCATTAACTTTGGTTGAAAGGATTTGTGGATATATGAAACAATAGCCATAGCATAAACATGTATGAATTCTGAAATATTACACACTAATTCAAGATATGAAGAAAACATAATGGCAAGTTTAATAGGAAAGGCATACACAAGGGAAAGGAAATAACATACTGTAACTACGAAATACACAGGAATCTTTGCAACAACAGTCCAGCATTTGGCAAAACAGAATGGCAGAGCGGCTCTCTAAACTGCGGCTAGGGTTTCCCTAGCCGCCACCTCCCTTGCTTCGCAGAGCCGAGTTTGGCTGGATCGTTGGCTACTGCCCCTCCTCGTGCCTTAGCATGGGGTTCCCTTTGGCTGCCGCTTCTCCTCATGGTTTTAGCATGGAGTTCTCTCAGGAAATGGGCTCTCATGCCGAGCTCATCACCTTCAAGGCCCTTGTTCAAGTTGTCACTCCTCAGGCAGCTTCACATTCTTCATCCAAGTTCATGAAAAAGATGGACGAGATCCCTTCTCTGGAGCTCTCTCCTACGGATCAATGCCAGAAAGCTCTCATCCTCTCTGAGCAATCCCTCATTGGTAAGTTCACAGGGTTTTGGCCCAACCCTAAAACGATGGAGATCTGGATCGCAGAACATTGGAACCCTCTTCTGCAAGGACAGGTCTCTCTCTTTGCAGCTGGACGAGGATTTTTTGTATTCATGTTCTCAAATAAAGAATAAAGAGACCTAGTTTTTCGTTCAGGCCCTTTCTTCATGGGCTCAAGAGGTCTGTTCTTAGCCCCATGGTCTTTGGGGTTTAACCTAGAAGCAGATATCACTGCCGCTCCAGTCTGGGTAATACTCCCTAACCTCCCTCTTCATCTTTGGGGGAAAAGCACTCTGATTGACATTGGTAATAAGCTAGGTCGCTATCTAGATACAACAGAACCAAAAGGGGGTCAGTACAGATGTGCCCATATCTGCGTAGAGGTGAATCTAGAGAAAGGGCTCCCAGAGGCCCTAAAGCTCACATTAGGAGAATGGAGCCACATTCAAGATCTGGATTATGAGCAGATCCCTTTCAAATGCAACTTCTGTCATGTCTATGGCCACTTCGCTAAAAGCTGCCCCAAGCTTGTAGAACCACAGAAACTAGCAAATCTCCCAGCTTCCAAAGATACAGAGTTCCAGATGGTCTCTAATCGATGTCGTCCTACCCGGTGAAAGGAGCCTCAAGCGTCTTAGCACAAGTTTTCTCCTCAAGATCATTCTCCTCTTGCAGATACTCCACGGCCAAAAAACAAAAATAGTTTTGAAGTTCTCAGGAAGATGAAGCATAAGAACCTGAAGTTGCATATGTCCCGGAGTAGGGCATCCCTGGTCCCCTTGGCTCCTTGGAGGCAGCTGAACAAGTTTCTCCAAAACCTGCTTCTCCAAGTTCTAAGAAATATCCCAATGCTTTGGTTCATGAGACCCTAGCCCAAGCAAGACTAGCATCCTTGGTCCCTTTGTCAAAGGGAACCTCTGAATCCGAATACTTTTCAGCTCCTTCTCCTCCCCTCACCAAAGGGCGAAAGACAAATAAAGAACGTAGAGAAAAGGAAGCAGCCTCAAACATTAGCTCGGGCTCCCAGAAGAAATTGGATCCTTTCATTAAGGGGCATTCCTCTCCACCTATTTAATGTTTTGTTTCTGTATTCTTCTCTGCTCACAATTTGTGAGAGTCTACTCTTGCAAGCAATCTTTTTCTCGAAATAGCATCAGAAGCATTTGGGATTCACTTCTCAAAGCACTTATAAGAAGGCTGACTGTTTTGATAGAGGTCATCAGCCTTCTTTTTCTGAATTCCCCTTTCTACGCATGGCTGGGCTACAACCATTTTTAATCAATAAAAAATTTCCAGTTTCTGTTAAAAAAAAAACAGTCCAGCATTTGGCTTTGCAATTTTATTAATGATAGATCTCAAAATGCATAACCCAAAAAAACTCACAGGTTCCAACCCTATCCTCCTCTATTGAGGATATATTTATAGCTTCATAGGCTCTTGAGACCAACCTCGAAACAGATCCAAAAATAGTTGCAACATGGAAATGAAAATCTTAACAAAATATTGATTTGGCAGATTTGCCATGATCATAAAAAAAAAATAGGAAAGCACGTTAGAACGCGCATAGTGGATCAATTTTGAAATTTTAACAGCAGGGACTCAGGCTTGCTTGCTTAAAATGACAGTCAGAACCTCTCCAATGGCTTGCAACAGTTTCAATCTTCCTTGCTTCTTCCACCTGTGAAATAAACTTTAGTCGTAGATCCTGATCTACAAGACATCTTAACTTTCCAACGATGCAACCTCTAGCTGATTTCGCAACCCGCCAACTTGATAAAATTCCTGCTTATTCCCATTGCAAAAACAATTTTAGCCATAGATCAAAACTTTTCCACGATCTCCACCATCCAAAGTGTGGGGGTCTGAAAGATTTCGCAGCCTTGAACTATTTTATCTCTCATGCATGTTTCGACTATGAAATGCACACCCAATATCATAGATCTCGATTGAGCATTGATCCTGACTGTTGGAATATGCACCATCACGTTCCATAAATTGACTTTTGCACCTCTGATTTTTAGTGTGATATCCAATGGGGAGGGGACATATCATTTACACACATTTCCCATCGCGCATATGCCCTCCCACTTTGAATGTGCAAATTTACCCAATGAAATCAATCTCCATCATAGATTTGAGATAAAGGATGATCTAGGCCGTTGAAAGTTGTGGGGCCTACCAAATTCCACATATCGAGAAGTATTCTTACCTCGTAAACACGTTCCCCTTTTCCGCATCGTCAATCTTATATAGAGACCTTCCTAGCCATTGGTCTGAGGTCTACAGAAAGCAGAAAGCAGGCTTCTACCTTTACTCGACCAAAATCCCGTGTCTTTCGCTTTCCGATGTTTTCCCTTTCGCCTTTTTCTTTCTGCACCATTGATCTCCTCAAGATTCATTTTCAGTCGTTGATATGAGGTAAATATGTGGGCTATGGGAAGCGGAAGGCGAAAATTCAACTTTTCACGACCAAATTCTTATGTTTTCCGCTTTCCGCTTTTTCCCTCTCCGCCTTTTTCTTTCTGCACCGTTGATCTATGCAGGAATGTTTCGGATCGTCGATCCTATGGATCGCAGAAGGAGGAAGTTTTAACCTTTACTACAAAATTTATGTCTCTTTTCCGCCTCGACCTTTTCGCTTTCGCCTTTAGTAGAAAGTGGAAAGCGAATTTTCCAACTTTCATGACTGCAATTCTGCCTTCTCTGCTTCCTCCTTTTTCTGGACCATCGATTTGTGCAGAAGTCATCCCTGACCCTAGATTTTGCGAATCGCGGAAAGCGGGACTTCAACTTTTCATGATAAAATCTTTTGGTACTTTCGCTTTTCGATCTCCGCCCGTTTTTTCTTTTCAGAGCCATGGATCTTTGGTGGAAGCATTCTGAGTCGTTGGATCTTGGACTGTGGAAAACGGAAGTTGGGATTCCAACATTTATAACAAAATTTTTACCTCTTCCGCTCTTCTGCTCCTGATTTTCCTTTGGCGGAAACGATTTTCGGCCTTTGATCTTCTCTGGTATGCATCCAAGCCATCCATTCGCTGCAGAACCTCATTAACATTTATAAAGGTCATATGATAAGGAATTTTTTAGACCTTGTTCCTTCATTTACTGGCCAAATCCCTTACCAATTATTTAGCCCAAAAATGGCGCTAACACTTTTCTTATGTAACTTCTTTGTTTCAGCTGATTAATACAAATGCAGACTTACAATTTTTTTATTATAAAAAGCGTTAAATTATTAGCTTTTGTCTATTAAACCTTGAGAAAAAACTAGCATAACCACAAGTAAAGTGGTCGGTAAATGTTAATAAGTACAACTAGCCACTTAGTTTTGTGGAGATGGTTGGTTGTTAAACAAAAACTAAACATTAAACTAATTACCAAATAAACATTAAATTGAGTAATATAAACATAAAGCAAATAGTATTTAATAATAAAAAAATTTAAAAAAACCATTATTGCTACCCCTTTTTTTAACCACCACATAAGTAAACCTTATTTAAATCTTAATCAAGATATATTTAAGAATAACAATATATGATGATCTTGAAATGAATCTTGGTTGTACACTTGTTACACTCGGGTTAATCTTGTTGATCCACTAAAAAAAGCCATAATATAAGATAATATCTAAATTCCTATCGATGTAATTAAAAAATATTAAAAAAAAAATTATTGGACTTTATAGAATTTGATGTTTTGTAATGTAATGTGTTCAAATTAATTTAAAATAGCTAAACATATAATCTCTACCTAAGGACTAAAAAATCATTAAAATGGCTATCAACATCTTATTTTGCATTATTTTTAACACAATATAGTTATCTAATGTCAACATCCAAGCTTATCAAAATAATTCATTGTTAATTGGTAAAATCTTTATTCTTGGGCTGAAAATGTGCAAAGTTCAAGTTTTATCAATATAGTTATCTAATGTCAAACATCCAAGCTCAGTAAAATAATTCATTGTTAATTGGTAAAATCTTTATTCTTGGGCTGAAAATGTGCAAAGTTCAAGTTTCTTTCTGAACATTACAAAGTTAGGTTTGAAATATAGTTATCACTCACAAACAATAAAAAACAAAGAAGCCATCCTTTAAACTTCATAGCAAATTTTTGACATTATTTTTATGTTGGTAAATATTTAAAATTATAATATCAATTTTTTTTAATATTTAATAAATCTAAGTTTAAAATAAATTTATATTAATTATTAAAAATATTTAATTATATAAAAAAATAAAAATAAAAATTTATTTCCATAATGAACTAGAGATTAAAATACTCACTCGAAGATGAAATAGCACTGAGTCTGCTAACTTTTTGGACAATATCAAAAGTAGAAAGCCATGGTATCCACTTCTTCCTCATTCACAAATTCATAAAAGCATAAAGTACCCGTCTGCATAGATAGGACCTCCTTAGAAATTTCATTAGCCTTCCTATTTAGCTCTTTGTAAATATGGTAAAATTTGTCCACTGGAAGAACTAAAGAGAGTCCTAAATTCGATGGAGAAGTTGTCAGGGCCTTGTATTTTCAATAGAAATTTTCCTATTATCCCAATCTATCACAACTTTCGAATCACACATTACTTGAATGTTGTTAACTCTTTTTAAACTTGATAAGTGAAGTAATTTCCATAAAGTTGTGAACTTTTCCTTCATGTTATTGCCCCCGCTCGAGGCGTAAGAAATAAGAAAATAGTGAGACTGGTTCAGATAAAGGGATACACCAAATATGCATATAGTTGGACGGACTTAACTGAACCCATTGAAATAACCCCAGGGATTTTAATAGTCTAACTAAGGCATGCCAGTTACACGAGGCTTAAGATCTTTTTGCTCCACTTTGAACTCTCTTGAAAGTTTTAAGATCAATCATGTTGTTGAGGCCACATGAACGTCACAAATCCTGAAAGATACTAGAGTTTTGAGACCGCCAGATGTTGTATACAAAAATGCTTGGAAAGGCTTTGCAATTTCTTACTATCATATTGTCACATGCCCTAATTTTGTAAAAATAATATTATCATATTTGATTTTATTTCAAGACAATATGTTAAATTTTATGCTAAGTTGTAATTGATGACTCAGCAGAGTCAAGGATATTGAATGTAATTCTGAATATTTTAATTATAAATAAATAAAAGTGGAGACAACAGCTTGGGAGAGCTGTTAAAAGAGTGTTTACTGGTCAAGTTGGTGGAGGAGACTGGGTGGAGAGCAAGTAGACAAGTGGTAGCATCCTCAAACACTTCCAACTGTTACAGGTGGCAACCTCCCTACATTTGGGGTCATGATCCCCCAAGAAAGTGGGATCAGAGCAGGTGGCTCAATTAATGACAACTGACCCAAAAGACCTAGGCAATCTTAATAAAAATGCCCATTGAAGAGAGTTGAGACTGCTCATTCCAGGGAGGTGAACATTCAGGTGAATGTACTTCAGAGGATTTCAATGGGAAGGGACTTTGTGGAAGGTGTTTGAGGGGTTAACTGCAAAAGTGATCTGGTGCAGCTTTTCAGCTGAAGGATCTTGCTACTTAGTGCAGAGTGAATACTGAGTCATTGGACTAGTATATTGTTTGCTTGCTCTACTAGTTCTCAGCCAAGGAGACCAGGAACAAGCTCGGGGGTCTTGAGGAGATGTTGTTTGAGCGCTCTCCAGGAGTTGGTAGGGAGGAACGGCCTCCCAACGCTGTTGTTGTCCAGCTTAAATAGGTTCTATAGTCTTTTTATTTTTACTATGTTAAATGTTTATATGTGAGACTAATTGATTAATAAATATTAAATGTTTAGTAGTAAACTGATAGATATTGTAATCTTTTAGTTTATTGAAACGCTGAAGCTGAAATTGAGGAAAAATAATCCTAACCTGTGTTTTTCCACATCTAGAATGGACCAGACCGTACTCCAGCACAGGCAGTGTATGTTAAAATAGATGAAGGATATAATAGAAAACTGGAATGAATAGATGTTTATGCATTTCATAATATCAGGGTAACCTATTCTGTATGTAATTTGTTATCAGAAAATACCAATAACCTATTTATATATGTTTCATATTAACCAGTTTTTGTAGGTAAGTACTTTAGAAAAGAAATAACAATAACTCAGCACAAGTAGAAGGATCTTTTTATAAATAAGTACTCTAGTAGAAAATAGGTATATTTATACACAGCACTTTGCTATCTTTTTGAAATTTAGAACTTACAAGATGGAAAACTATGTTAGGTTACACATATATTTTTCTGTGTATTTTACTTAGTAACCTGTGTTTAGACAATAGAAGAAGTACAACTAAAAACTACTTGTTTACTTTCAGTACAACAAAGATATAAACTAATAAGTATATATAGTCTATTAGTAATCATAATAGTTTAAATACTAACAAGTACTATTAACTCAGGAAAATGATATGTGAAATTAATTCTGATATTAAGAAAGAAAATGTATTTACTTAGTTTATTTATCTATTTATTTAGTTAACCAAGCTAAAACAATAGTTACTATAAAAAAAGGTTTTAAGAAAAGTATCATTCTTTATCAAAAATAGACTCTTTATTAAATTAATGTTTACGAATAATTCTAATGAAAAACTAGCTAACATTTCAGTAAAACAATAAGATTATGATAAATATTTAACAATACATGTCTTTGTAGAGCTCTACTGTAAATATTAACAGGTTTATTCTCTACAAAAGAAATACAAACATAGACATACGAGCTGTTACTTCTAGTTATTGTACTTCTAACA